>JAVQJL010095962.1:0-30889 GCA_036024295.1 Nannoperca obscura
TTCTGGATCCCGCTAAGTCATTCTCTGATGTGTGTTATGTCCATCATTCATGCTGACTTCCTGCAATAAACCTCCTGAAAACGTGAAGCTATTGTGGTCCGTCTGTCTGAACCGTGACAAGTTACTGTTGCTATGCCTGTCAAACTTTCCATTCTCGCTCAGCACATGCAGTTTACAATGATAACGGTGGCAGATTTCCCACACATAATTCGTAGTAATTTTTGAAACCATGGGTCATTGATTTCAGTCAGAAGTAGACAAAAGCAGGATCCTCGATTCTAGCCTGTGGCTGTTGACTTAGCTGGCTGAATTGACGACTAACACTAGCAAATTTATCAGCTGTAGCATAGCTAGCTAAGTAGGCTAACATGAGCTCTATGGCTCTATAGCTCTATGAATTGTTTGCAAATGCTGTCTCTGGATGACTTCTTTTAAAATGAAAACCATGATAATGATATCATGCTAAAAGTTCCATACAGAAGACATGAAAATAAGGAAACATCTTTCTTGTACTGCAGTATAGTGCCAGTTAGCTTTAGTAAGTACGATAAGAAAAATGATAAAATAAGATAAAAATGTATCAGACATTCTAACATAACACTAATTGGATACTTAGTTTACATACTTACAAAAACAAGACAGATGTTAGATAGATGCTTTAGTGTTCTTAGTTTCCAATATTACTGTTACAAGAAAAAAAAAGCACTGAGGATAAGGACTAACCAATGTGTTTGGAAAATGTATTTCTCGGTTACTATCTCCATTATAACGTTTGGCAGGAAGTGCGGGAGGTTAAACTTCCCTAAACTCATCGAAGAGCAGGACAAAGCCCCTAACGTTACACAGTAGATGTGTGTTGTGTATAGGGCTTTTTTGGATGTAATGCTGGCTTAGGTTACTACCGTAGGCAGAAGGCTAGTTAGCCCAAACTTTTTCAGCTCGAGACCCAAAAGAGAAATTTGGTTTCTACAAAAATACATGATGAATTCATCATGAATGACATCTACATTTATAATCTATTTAATAAAGAACATAACAAACCGTGAATGCCTTGAATGAGACTGAAGATATTATTATTAAAAATCCCCACTTTCACTTGTCACCACCAACATTAGTCATATATATGCACACACACAGAATTTCTTAGATTTGAGGAAACAATGCATGGAAACAAACATATACACACTAACTAGGTTAATACAAACATAACACACACATTACTGACTCCTCCACCGTCAAAACACTGTTGAATTAATGCACTTTGCGGCCTAATCCACATTAGGGACAAGCCTGCGATTCAATCGCGGCTACCAAGATAACGTCGGCAATCACAGCTAACCCACAACGTTATCTCAGTCAGAGATCACAAACACATTTTCAGGTCCAGGTCGGCAGTAGGGGGGGTAAACAGCCCCGCATAGAGCATTTCAACTGAATAGACAAAAAAGTAGTTACTGGAAGTAACTCCAGTTCTATGAGTACGAGTGTAGCGCACAGCATTTGAGCTGAACAGACCAGTGTATTCATTCACATATCATAGCAATGTTATGCATTTTACTCTGCCAATTGGCAACCCAATATAAACGGGTCGGTGACCCATTTTGGGTCATGACCCTAAGTTTGGGACACACTGCTTGTGCATGTGGAGATATCCAAAGCTTGACAGACCTGCCATGCCTAGTTATGGTTGCTGGTCAGGCGATAGGTTTAGTGTACGGTTGATTTAAAACATGTTACGTCCTTGACAAATGTCTGCTTAATCTCGTACTTCTGAATGTGCCAGAGAGCAATTTTATTCAATCCACTTGTCAAGAAAAAAAATCCAGCACTTTCTCTTGTGTTTACAGAAAACGCATTGATCACCCAAGCACCGCCACTTACAGTGGTTATTCTCAAAGAAAGCAACAAGTAGATGGTTTGTGTTTCTCTTTGTATTCCCTGGCACCTGAATGCTGCACTGAATGAAACAGGCGTTTACTTAAGCCTGTAAATATGCTACAGCAGTCACTTCTTGAAGCTCAGCTTTTAAAAGCTTTAAGTGTTTTGCCATCTGATCCAGGCAAGCCTCTAGCCTTAAATGGCCTCATGTAGACTTTATCTGTTGAGTGTGTGTGTGTGTGTTTATGTGAGAGTTTTTGTGTCTCCTGTCTCTCTTCCAGGGCTGCTGTGTTTGTTCAGATTTCAGCGTTGGAATCTGTGCAGGGTTACATGTTTCAGCGTCAGTAATGTCTCAGGCTGCTCAGGCATCTGCAGCCTGGTCTCCTCCACTTTGCTCCAGTTTTCAGACACTCAAACTGTCATTGGAAACGTGTTTGTGCAGGACAGACGTATTGAGATTAAGGGGCAGTGTTTACTGTTTATATGTGGAGAATATATAGGTAGCTCTTGGTCTCTGTTGAATAGCATGGCAGTTTCAATTCTGCATAAAAAATACCAGCAGAGTCACCACATTGACAGGGAGGGAATAAAAGAGCCAGAGATACGGAGAGGAGGGCAGATATCGTCAGGCTGAGAATCACCAGGGAAAATTGAACTCTTTGGTTAATGTCAGTAATCAGGCAGCAAGTCTTCCAGGCATTGGCTGCTTTTCAAGAACAGCCCATTAGATGCCATTACCCGAGCCTGTCTGTCTCTCTTTTCTGTGGTTCGGGCCCATTTGACACCACAGCTATCGGGCTATTTATTTGGAGATGATTCATTTGGTGCAACAATGAAATACTGTTGTTGGCTTCACTTTTGGATTAGCTGGCTACAGCACAAATACAACTGCACCTCGTAAAACAAACAAACAATCATCTATTGAGCAACAAGAGTAGAAATTACAGGGGCAATAAAGATGATGACGTGCTCAGATAATGAATAAAAAAATAAACATGACGCACACTTTAATTAAAAATAATTATTAGGTGCACAGATCTCATATACACTCACTCCCAACAAAACTCATTACTGTTATATACTCCTCTGTGTGAAGTTCAATCAGGAGTGTTTTCATCCTTCCTCCAGCTCAATCAGCTGAGAGTGTCCACTCTTTCAGATGAACCAATCCGAGTTTGTCACGACTTCTTTGAGCCAATCATCTCCTTGCTGTCAAATTGCACCTTCTTCTGCTGTCAGGTGGCATTTCAGTGTCAGACCGATAAACAATTTTCTAATGATGTATGTTTATGTGCAAAACTTAGTATATATTCAGTTATACACTGAATGGCAAAAGAAAGGGAAAAAAATACTAAGCCTAGAGTTTATCCTGATAAAGGGCTTTTCTCCTAATCTCCCAGGCTTTCTGCGGCTAACATTTAAGTTAGCTTTCTTTCAACTGGCTAACTTAAATGTTTTGTATGTGAGTAACCAACTCAAGTCATTAAGCGTCACCCACATTTAATAATCAATTTCTCTTTTTATTTCACTCAACATTGTAGTAGATGAAGTGGTATCGTTACCAGTTAGGACTAATAAATACACATAAGGAAATAAGATGTGAATGATTTCAAAGGGGTAGTTGGATACAAACCTTTTGTTATTTCGTCGCACTGTAGCTGTTTCATGAATTGCCAACTACTTAGAGTCTCGTACATCTAAGGAGTAAACTAGCCAGACTGAGTGTCAGCAGCTTGGTAAGTAAACCTATTATGATATAAAACAGGGGCGTCTGTTGCTCATTTTAGTCTTAGTGGGTTTGGATAGACAGCAGTCCAGAGCGCAGAACTTCAGTTCTAACCAATAATGACTCATTATTTCTCCTCTAATTGTTTTCTTGTTGTGGTGATGAGTTGTGGCTTGTTTTTGGGTGTGTTTCCATGACACTTTGTGGGTAATACATCCCAATGCAGCAGTAAAAGTATTCTTTTGGGATTTTTAAATAATCATAAAAGGAGTTTTGGCTCTTTTGGGGGAGAAAATGTTCCTTTTGCATTTAGTTTTTTTGCTGTGCTTTACAGCTAACATACACTGACTACCTCTCTTGCTGTTTCTTTTCTTCCTCCGATCGCCTCCCTTTACCCCATCTCCTCCTCTCTCCTACTACCTGATGATTAGAGGGGTAATTGCTCGGCTCAAACGAATCTCCAAGCTTCGCTTTTTCCCCTTTTCTTTCCCCTCAGGTGCTCCTTTCTTCTTCTGACGTAACCACCTCAGTTAGAATGATTCACACCGCGTTGCAGTTTTCTAAACCATGCAGGTGCTAAGCGACACCCTTCAGTTTGTGGATCAGTACACATGCACAAACAAATAAACATCGGAGATACACATTTTCTGGTATACAATACCTGAACACATTTGACAGACATATGCAACATGTGCATATATTGACAAACAGCTGCCTCAGTATCCTGAAGTGTCATGGATTTTTTATGCACGCCAAAAAGTACCCCTCAATGGCTGCACACAATGAAGCTAATCACTTTCAAATCGTCACATCGCATACACTTATGCATACACTACGCCACTACGACGTGGCGTAGTGTATGCATAAGTGCTGCATTTTCATTTTGCGGCAAAAGGCTTCCACACTGATTATTTTCTCCCTCTTTGCCTACCTCAGAAGGACATTGTATTGCCATTCTGAAGATTGATCACAAAGCCTAAATGATAGGCTTTTATCCTAAGTTGAGGCTGCGGCGGAGATGAGAACATAAACGTCACAGGCTGTCCTTGTGCCGGCCCAGCACAAGGCTTCCCCTTCCTGCCGCTTGCAGCAGATAATATTGCAGATTTATGGTGCAGATTGTCTCCTTAATCCTGTTGTTTATATCCACCCTTCCTCCAACCCCCCACCTCTGCGTGCCACCTCTACCCTGGTCCCTGCTGGCTGTTTGTCCAAAGGGTATTACCCCAGGGCGAAGGCAGGTAGATGGAGAAATAGAGCAGGAATTGTTTGTGTCTGTTTGTGTGTTTCACAGAGAGAGAGAGAGAGAGAGAGAGAGAGAGAGAGAGAGAGAGAGAATAGCTGGACACACTGTGTAAGAATGATGCTATGTGCATCCTGTAGTGTTTTGTATGCTGAGTGTGTGTACTCATGTGTGATGACCAGCAGCCATCTCTGTGTGTGTGTGTGTGTGTGTGTGTGTGTGTTTTCCTTTCCATTCAGCTATCTACTGCCTCACCTCATTCATCTCCAGCTAGCCCAGTCATTTAGTCCTAGTGGGAGTAGCAGAACTCACATATAGTGTATTCAAATACCTTCCCCGGCACACAGTCTCCACCATAACCAATGTGAAAGACCATGTCTGCAAAATGGGCTTTTCTTGCTAAAGCAGCAGCTTGATAAAGCCAGAAAGAATGCATGAGATTGATCCAGGCAACATGTACGTACACTGAGCTTTCCTGTGCTATGGTTGTAGAAGAATTTGAGTACCCAGGGAATGTGCTTTGAGTGATCTTGCATGACCAGAATTTTGGAAATTGTAGATAAAAGAGGACCAAAAATAATTTAAAAAGCAAGTCAAAGCTGTGTTCATAACTAGTTTCCGTTGCCTTCAATTCACCAAAAGAAGCAATTTTTGCAGGTTTCAATTGATGCTTTTAGTTTAGCAAAAGTGCCTTGTGGGTCTCAGGCAGATTCTTTGTGCATGGGTTTATAAGTGTGCCATTCAGGTAATAATAAAAAAAGTCAATTAAAAACACTAAGTGAACTTTTTTTTCTTTAACAAGCGTTCAGCCCTCTGTGAATAATGGCTTGATCAGTGGTGCTTTGCAGCTTGTTGCTGCTCATCTGTGACGTAAACAGTGGACAGTGAAGGATGTCTCACTGCGGAGCAAACCCTGTTGTTGTTTGTCACTTGGTAGAAAGCTCTTTTGTCAAATACGGAACAGAGAGAGAGAGAGAGAGTATAGCCTGTTTGGAAATACTCATAATACCTGCCTTTATGTGTGAGCATGTGAATAAACGTACTGGCGTTTTCTTTGACGTTAATCTTGGAGCAATGCTGGAAATCACAGCAGTGACGCAGTTGGGTCTCTGTTTTCTGTCAGTTTTTTTTAACACTCTTTTGGACACGCTGGACTAAACATCCTTTCCAGAAAATAAACATTCAGTACAGTAGTTCACTGTTACACAGTTAGATTCTTTGGGACTTTATGCCGTGTGAGCATCAGTCACACACAGTGTACACTTACTCGTTCACGTTTAATGACCTATACACATATGGTATAACAGACACACATGTTAACATGGCAGGTTTCAGCTCTCCTGCCACAGGAGCCCCAGTTTCACAGAGTTTTTAATTCTTCTCTTAAGTAACTGAACAAAAGAAAAAGCAGGAGAGTTACATTACGCTGCATCACAACATGTCATTGAAGCGATTAGATCTTGCCATGCTGGAGGCTTTTACTTTTTTTTTAATAACTAACAATAATTACATACAGTTTTAGAATAGAGATGAAGTTTAGCTTCAGCTGACGCTTGGCTGCATAGGTCAAATTGTTGCATCAAGACCCTTTGATTGCTTGAATGTGGTTTAAATTCAATTAAGGTTCAGTCAGATTGGGCTTATAGTTAGCCTATAAAAAGAAATACTAGTTTGGTGCAGTGAGTGAGTCACTGTGTATTTCCTCTATGTTTATCCCCCTTATCCCACCGTTCTGCATGTGTATCTATCTTCCTCAAGAGAGATATACAACTAAAAGAGATCTTTCATGAGATGTAGAGTGTCTGTGTGTGTGTGTGTGTGTGTGTGTGTGAGTGAGTGTAGAAGGGGAGGGGACTATAGTACACACTTCATTAGCAGTGCCTCTCATCAATCTGGCTGTATCAAACCAAGACCTCCTTTCCCAGTCCGACAATCTGAAGTAAATAAGTGGCTTTCAGGGTAGCAGCAAAGACATGAAGACGGAGAGGAGACTCCAGCGAGCTCAACAATTCTCTCATCTCCACCCTACTGTTTGTTCCTGCTGAACATAATGAAGCTTAATTGAGTCATAAAATGAATGCTAATTTTACCAACCTTGGTGTTTGATGGAGGCACTTGTGTTTCTAGATGGCTTGAAGGGATTGTTTGGTTTTGTTGGAATTACTTTTTTAACTGCTTTCTGATTTTATTCTTTGTGGCATGTAAACATTCAGAAAGGTCATATGACTTTATCTAACTAATCAGAGAACTGGCACCACATCAATACACATTATGTTAAGTGATAACACGAGAGTCATTTTCAATGTAAAAAGGTCTTGGCTTTTAAGCTTTCCTACCAATTTATCAGTTGTAAAAACAAAATGATAATGTTTAGAGCTGAACGTCATTTTCTGACATTTAGAACAACATAGCTTACCTTTGATTTGATATGGTAAAGTGTAATTCTAGGTGCCTTTTAATCCTTAAAATACATTTTGAGTAACGTTTCTAGGGGATGGACTATCTGTTGTTGCAGTATTTTACAAGCAGTAAGTTAACATATTGTTGGTATTTTTATTATTTTTGTGGGTTTTTCCACTTTGTGTACCTGACACTTTTATTGTTGTTTATTTTCCTCAGTTTGAGTGACTTCAGACACTCCCAGAGAATGGGCCTGAACTTATAGCTCTCTTGACCTACATATTTACAAGAGCATGACTTTTATCTCCCTGTGTGTTTATTGAATGACGGTGGAACATATACAGTGCATTCTACTAATGCACACCTGATTGACAGGTGTGGAAGAGAATAAAGTCATCTGAAAAGAAAGTAAGCCCCACTCCCACTCACTGTCCACATTTAATTTATTTAAAGTAGTACCACTTTCGTCAAAGATGCAGGATGATTTAAATGCTGACTGTATCTTATTTCCAGTAGCCATACTGCTCTATTGATGTTGTTGATGATGATTATAATATCTTGTTGCTCGTGTTGCGCCAGCTATAAATGAGAAATACATCACTAACAATATGTCCCCAGAAATGCAAGATACATCACCCAAAGCCATTTGTAAGTGTTTAGGCTGAATTTGCATCACCCTTTTTTTGCTCCAACAAAGCAATCGATTTGAGAACTAAATTACATTTCACAGGAGCTATTACTGCTCTGTCTCGTTAACTGAAGAGAAATATTGTGTTTTAGGGAAAATGGGAAATAGATGAATGATTTAGTATGTGTAACGATCAAGAAAATAGAAAAAGTTTGAGTTGAACATCTAAAGCAGTGAAATTATAAATGGGAGAGGAAAATTAATTAATGCTTTACTTTGTACAAACTATTTTCATTATTTAACTGCTCGATTCAGTATTTATGTACTCATTTTTACTCTCCTAATTTATTGGTTTGGAAAGAGAAGATTAAAAGTTTATTGACAGAAAATCAGTATGTTCTACCTTAGTTACATTTTGCTTTTCTCTATGGAGCTGGCCGTTGATAATAGGATTCAGTAAAAACTCTTGCACTTTCCTGCATGTAGGATACAGTGGTGAATGTTTAATTGCAAGGTCTTTTCTGTGTGTGTTGTGTGATGTGGCCCGTTGCCAAATAAAGTGCACTCTGGTGTCCTTGTTAGTCTGGGGGTTGAAGGACAGACGGGTGACGACCTCACTCACCACAGTGCACCACTTTTCAGCTTTTATTGATCGATCTGTGTGGTTGCGTGTTGATGTGTGTGTGTGTGTGTGTGTGTGTGTGTGTGAGACAAGGACAGAGACAGATGTGTTATCTTGTCCCCTCCCTCTCTCTTTATTTCTCATGGTCTCACCCCCATTGTGTTTTAGGATTAACCAGAATTATCTCTGCTTGTGGTTTCAATAAACGTATCTGTTCCCTTAAAACACCATCAATGACATCCAGCTTAAGAGGGTAGGACCGTAGCAGTAGTAGTATTCGGGATACAACATTTGCTTCTGTGTTGGTACACCTCATTGTCAAAGTAACTCTGAGGAAGCCATAATTGGCTCTCACTATGTCTGAATTACTGCTGTAATAATCTCCGATAGACTCGGAGCATTATGCACTATCTGTTATTATGTTTGTGCTCTGGCTTAAGAGTCAAACAGATAATCTAATTGAAAGCGTTATTTTCTTCTCCTATTTCATTGAGATAGCTTTTTGCCATGTGTGTGTGAGTGTGTGTGTGTGTTTGTGTGTGTGTGTGTGTGTGTGTGTGTGTGTGTGTGTTGGACCATCCACAAGTCACCCATGCCGTATTTTGGGGGATGTGACTACCTTTACAGAAAGTACACTTTAAGGTTATCTCAGCCCATCCCCCCTCTTTATCTATCAATAACCTTCACATCTGCATTTCTCAGGGCTTCTGGGTGTTTATCTGTCTGATGGCACATGTACTCAAGTCACCCATGAAAGGACAATCAAAGTCGATTGTGACGCTCCATTATGGTAAAATGTCCCCAGCTGGACCGTCCCTGGAGTGCCACTAAACATTGAACTTTCTCATATATTCTCCTTATTTTCTATCTTGTGAAAGCTGGAATGCATGCAGTGCAGAGTATACATTTCTAATCATTAAAGTCCAAATAAAGGTACGCTTGAAACGCTTTCTAATAAATATACACGTACTCAAATCAGCTACATCAGGTTTTGTAAAGTTGTTTTATCCTGTTGTTGTTAGAATACATGGAAAATGACATGAACTGTATTGTAACATAGCGTTTTATATTATTTGCTGCATTGATAAAGTTATACTCCATTGTCATTTTAAGCCAAACAGCTGTGACTGAGGCTGTGGCCAGAATTTTAAAACTCCCCCGCCCCCACAAACGTTACTCTTACCAGACTAGAAAAACACATTTCATACATTAAGTCCCAAGTATATTTTTTCCCTTAATCTTATTATTCATTTAAAAGCAGTAGCATGGCTCACGCATTTACAAGTTTTGGGCTACCTAAGTGCAATACATTCTCAAAAAAGCAAAATCTAAATGCATCCAATAAGTATTCAAGACTAATTGAAATCAGATTGAAAGGTGCATTGGGGCCAGATGTTGAGAGGGTGTAAATGCATCTGTCTGCCTAAGACACATTCGTAAGCTTTACTCCTCCCATGTGTCACAACATCAGCATGCTAAAATGAAATTACACTGAAATTAGATGTAATTATTCTTGTTTCATTACAGTGACAACTCCAGGGATTTAAAACCACTGAATGATCTGCATTAGTTGGAGAACACTGATGTGTATGGGTGACGGAACGTCATGAAGACTCATTTTTGTCTCGTTGTAGTTCATAACTACAATTCATTCATGTGTTTGTGTTTATAGCTACTGCTACCTGTTCTGTTATTGCTTTTATAACTTGTGTTTCTTGGTTGGAGTTGGTTTGACCCTATTTTGCATGTAGCACTAAAAACCAAGATGGATGCAATCAGGTTTGTGATCTGGCCAATGGAGATGCTTTTATATGACTAACTGCAAGTGAACATGTTTTAAATCTCATCTGGATTTTCCCTGGAAGACATTAATTCAACATTCAAAATTCAAATCTATCTAGACATGCTACTTTTAATGTGTATTACAATTTTAGGTAATATTAATATTAAGAGGCTAATTTCAATCCTGCATTCTTCATGTTTGTTGGGGCATCTGTCCTTGTAGCAGAGAGTGAGTAGGAAGATGTGATGGTGACGGAGAGCAGAACCAGTAAAGATGATGAAGGTGCAGAGAACGAGTGAGGGAAGTGAAGGCTGCTATCAGGGTGGTGTGAAGGTTGAGGAGAGGACTGAGGAAGAAGAGAGAAAAAGAGACTACAGGTCAGCGAGGTGAAGGAGAACGAGGCCTTGGATCAGGACAAATCGCCTTTGGCCAGAAGAAGAATGGCTGCTTTTTTAACATTTCCTTCAATTTCTTGAAAAAGAACTGTAAGAAAGACACAAACATGCCCAAAATCTTTTATTTACAAACATGCTATTGATTTATTTAGGTGGGTACAGTGAACGTCCTCTCTTCTGTGTTGCCTGCCATCACTTTGACCTACCATCCTCCATCTGCCACTGCTTTTGTGCTTTGTGTTACTTCACCTTATATACTCCCAAATCTGCAACTGTAATTGTGTTTTTAAATTGCTCTCCGAGACGTCTTCACTCTCCACAGCACGAGAAAGGTTTTATTTTTTACACTTCTCTATTGCCCTAGATTGCTTGTTATTGTTCAGATATTTGAGTTTTCTGTGCCCACATGGGCCTGTCAAGTTGGAAAAAATCCATGGTACAATCATTAGCCTAGCAGCACTTGGCAAAGACAACACCTGCTGCTGGCATCCAGTGTGGTGCTAGCTAATCAGTGCTGGAAAGATTCCTAAAAATAACATCTGATTGTGAAACAAAAGTGTTCCTGGGTTGATCGCTATTCTTAGATCATTAAGAAGTTTAAAGTGTTGCACAGCAATTAGATCTAATTGTGGAATGTGAGTATGTCGTATTTGTGACTGGGGAGCTGCTCTTTTAACCCAATTAGCTCTGGGGTCTACGAAGTAAAAATATTCTGTTATTAGCAACACCTTAGTTAACATTCATGTCATAACACGCATTTGACTTTGGGTAGCTGCCTGATATTTCCACAGTTTTGTTAAAATTTTGGCCACTGAGCCGCATTAATGAAGTAGCTCAGGGTTAAGTTGTTTGCTCATGGGCACCCTGGTGGCAGTGTGGGAAGAAGGAATCCCTTTTCCACACTGTGATTCATGAAGTCAATTGCAGGGATTTGAAGCAGTGAAATGTATG
This sequence comes from Nannoperca obscura, assembly GCA_036024295.1. Classification (NCBI taxonomy): domain Eukaryota; kingdom Metazoa; phylum Chordata; class Actinopteri; order Centrarchiformes; family Percichthyidae; genus Nannoperca; species Nannoperca obscura. Next base: position 11,627 of record JAVQJL010095962.1, read on the forward strand.
CTTTCAAATTTGCCTTTCCAGACTCTACCACTGCCTGCAGCTCCACAACTTTGTGTGTGTATGTGTATTTTTTTTGCATGTGTGTGAGTGTGTCTTTGTGGCTGACAGAGACAGACAGAAAGCCTTTTTTAATCTCTAGCCTGCATGACTCATCTGACAAGGGAATTCAACAGACTTTGAGAATCTGTTTTTACCTTATTAGATTGTTGTAAGTGAATTACTGGCATTTGATGACCTTGTTATGAACTGGAGACGCTGAACGAACTGACAAAACATGTCCAAACATAACTGACCAAGGAGGTAAGAGACCCATTTTACAACAAAAAGTTTGTTTGGTTTGGTTTGGTTTGGTTTTGCACTGAATTGTAACATATGTAGTCAGCTATCAAACATATATTGAAAACCATTTAGCAGGATAGTCATTTTCATTATCAGCCAGAAACATTAAAATGTCAGCAGGAGATGTAGTTCTCATCAAACATACGCAGTTAATGGTCGTTAGCTAGCTAGCCAGTGACAGCTGTCATTTCAGCCTGCAAAATTATTGGTTACCAACTAAAAATTAGAGTCTGCATTTGTCTAGGACCCATTGTTTTTTTAATTTTACTGATTCCGAGTGGTAAAGTTGGGTTGTTAGCATTGTAAAATGTGTTGGTGGCATGCTGGTGGCGTAGCATAAGCTTCACAAACACAATTTTTTTTCTAAGTCAACTAGAGCCTGGTTCACAACTGTGAATCACAAGATCATTCAGCGGAAAAGAAATGTTTACTGTTACGGTTTACATGTTTCAATTAAGGTTTAGAAGGCTGGTTAAAAAATCAGGGATCATAAAACATGAACTGTGTCAAATATAGTACTCTGTGTCATTTTAAAGCAATAAATACTCGCTCTGACTGCGAGAAGACACTCGTGTCCACATATAATTTCTCTCTGCCTCTGTCTGCTATAGACCTGTACTGGCCATGGGATGCATAATTTAATCTCTTGGTTTATGTAACTTGTGCACCACTACGGGTTAGGGATTTTATCCCAGCACTGAGTACGGTAGGTATGGTTGCTGGATGGAAATCAAGGACAGGATTTGTATGTGAGATTAGAGGCGCAGTGGTGTTTGTTTGTTTTTTGTTTTTATGGCATTTGATTTTAATTCTTGGGTTTAATAGGTCTATGAAACAATTTGCAGGAATTTGTTTTAGTAAAGGAGTGACATATTTTCAGAGCATTCAGTGCTGAGACATTTGGTACAAGGACATGGTGTCATACTCTACATATAGTGGAAGATATTCTATAGAGAGAGGAATATGTGCCAAAAGAGTATATTTTTATCATTTCCCCACACAAATTGCTGGAGTGACGGGAGCTGTAGCTCTGTGAGGTCAATTAGTGCAGTTGGGTTGTTTCGTGTCAGGCCACTGAACTTTGATTACACACCACGGTTTCTGTAATTTCAAATATCTGTTGCATTTGAACAGACTCGAGTTGCTGTGCGGTAGCGTGTTGAATGTTTGATAGAGTTGAGTCACTCTGCTGACTTTGCTAATCAAGTATAACAGAGAATAATACAGGCGTATTATCTGGGTGCTGCAGTGGTATTCCCGGCTGTTTATGCAAATATGAACTACTTTTTGGTTCGCTGTGGTGATTTTAGATAATGTACTCCCTACGCTTCCTGCAAACGAAGGTTTTAAGGTTTGGTGAAAAAAAGTTAATACAGATAAAGTATGTCAAATGTCTAATTTAGCATATTAAAGAAGTAATGTTTTATCTTCACACACTGATATTACAAATTGGGAGTACTTTACATTACTGCTGACTAATTTATAAAGCATACCAGATAATTTAAAGTGTTATGTAATAATATGTTTATGTTAATGCTATCATTGCATGGTGGTCTGGGACTGTTTTTAAAACTTGGTTTCCTTGAATTGTGGCTACCCTATCAGACCACAAACCTTTTAAGACAAGAAAGGACCAAACGCAATTTATCATTATCACAATGTCAATGTTTGGTAATTGTTTGTCTTTAAGGTTTGATACTTCAACCCCAGACCTTAGGAATGCACAGGTTTTGGGCAGCTGACTTTTAAACGTTTAGACGTGAAAGCATCATTAAAACATACACAAAAAAAGAAAATGAGTGGAAGTCTAAAATGAAGAGATTGGTGGTCATTCTAAAAGCTCATCTGGAAAAGGGATTTAGTGTTAATGGGCTAAAGCAGGCAACCACATGAACTGTAAACATTACATAATGGCAGTCTATAGCATCACATGATTGCAGGTCTACATTGGGCTGTATTGAACACTGATTTCCTTAATTTAAAATAATGAATGAGTAATAGATCGTTTCCGAAAGCATTTCAAAATAAAAATGTGTCAGTGAGTCAGATAAAAAGTATGCCATAAACCTGCATTAATAAGAGTTTGAATATTGTTTATGGATGAACCATACTGCACAATACTATTTGAAAAGAGGTACTTAGCATTTGTGTTTCTGGCAGCAAATAAGAGGTTTGTTGCAGCAGACTTCAAAAACACTTTCCCTTTTCCATAATGCGCTGCTCAAACTCATCATCATTTGAGGTGTAAAACGAAAGGCGGACAATAGTACAGTCATTAGCGAGTCCATTAAATCCTTAATTATGCGATCCTGCGCTGGTGTCTACGTTTGAGTGAGCTCGCATTTTTCCCATAGTTCGTTTGCTTCTGTTTGACCTCCTCTTCCTCGCTATCCAGTTTTTCTCTTCTGCTAATTAATAGCGCGAGTCATTGAAAGAACGTATTAACGTCTGCTTTTTCAGGTTTCATGCGTGTTTGGTGACTTGTGTTATTCTCAGTAATAATATCCGTGCAGATTAGTATTAGTAGTATAGATGTCGAGTTGACCCTGTCTCCTAGTAATTATGTTGGTACTCTTAACTTGAAATTGAAAATACGTTTTGAGCGGAACAGAGTGCCACCTGAATGTTTATTTTAGCAACACAATGAAAAGATGCTTTAAGTTGTGTTATATATCCTTATATATGCTTTTGCAATGCAATATCTACTCATAGCAACTAAACAGCTATTCAAAAAATTTCTGGTTATGTTTACACAGCACATGGTTAAGGTTGAATATCTAAACTTTACTATATAAAGTATTTTCCAAGCAGTTGTAAAGTGTCCCTTCAGTGATGCCAGCAGTGTGTTAGTCAGCTCTCGGAGCCTCCTTCTGGCTGCTGGCCCTGCTCGTATGTGTTCCAGTGGGTGTTGCCCAGTGTAGCTACTTAACTCACATGAGGCCCTTGTCACGCTGTTAAAATCCGGACCAAAACACCCACACAAACACTCACACCCAGACAGGTACGCAAAGTGTGATGTTTCTGTGACATTGTGTGGTAACGCTGTGTGCAGGCCGACTTCGCTCCATTAAGCTGTTGGCTTTGTGTTTTTTTTCCTTGAACAAATGACTTCCCAGAACTCACAAATTGCTTACTGGGATTAAAGGAAATGTAGTTTGGATTTAGAAAGGCTTTTGATTCTTGCAGACACAACACAAATATAAACGCACTTACTCATTAACACACAACCAGGCACACAGCCACTCACACGTATTTAGACACACACCCACCTCGTTCATATTATGCTTCCATAATCTGGTCAAAACCCAGTGTTCTCTTCTCTGAGTTGTCAGTCTGCATGGAAGATGAGTTGCCATACCCTCAATTAAAAGCCATCTTTTTTTCCCAGATGATTTTGGTCATTAGAACTTATTTTGTCATTCTGACAGGCGTTAGTCTAAAGGACATTCCTCCAACATATTCTAATACCTAAACAACAAAGAAGGCCATTTGTCAGTGCCTTCCAAGAAAAACAATACGACAACGTTTATGACCTGCCAACTCTATGGATTAACGTGCCAATAAATGGCATCATTATTTGCTTAATGTGATATATATACCCTCTTGAAAAGGGGGGCGACATAGTGGGATAAGTAATGGAGAGAAAAACAGCTTGATTTTAAGGGAAGGCAGAAGGGTAGGATTCTTTTAGAAAAAGACTACCATTGGGACGCGCCAAAGTCAACAATGTCCAAACTCTAGTAGAAAGAAACGTGAGCAGCGAGATGACAGGTTGTAAACAAAATCCCCGGTCTGACAAACTTATTAAAAAGAATAAACGAAAGGCAAATTATAAAGTTATTACCCAGAATTTGTAAACAAGACTTCCTGGTTCAACTCTGACCGACCATCCATCCTGTAGTTCAATCATTCACTCATCCGGTTTTACGTCAGAGTAAAGTGGCTTAGACAATTTGACTGAACTTGGCTTATCATCTGACTGCTTGTAGACTTCATTGTAGCAACGCTTCTGTTATCCCAGACCTCAAAAACTACTCGGGAGAATACAATGTTATTAAAATCCATAGTTGCCAAAACTACAAAAATAATACCCAAGAAACTGAATTTTGTTTCAGTGTTTGAACAATTAACCATTTGTGCCATTTTTTGGTTCAGTCTCCATTTTTATCATCTACAGTGAAGTAAACCTTATCTGCATATATGCATATCAGGGATTGCACTTTAATCAAGAATTCTTGGGTTGCAGTATGAATTTATGGTGCTTTAATTCACACAGAGCTTGGAAATGCATATAAAGTTAAACGGGACAATGAAAGCCCATATGGCGGATGAATGCTCAACCTTTTAAGATGATGACTTGGCTGCTGGTAAATCAAACACCCACCCTCTGCTGTTGCCAAATGGTCCATCGCCCCTCATTGAGTCATTGTGTGCAGGCTGGAATTTGCTGAAGCCAATTTTCTTACGACTTTATATCTTTATGTCCACATTGGTGTGACCATGGACACATAAAAAGAAGAGCACACGTGTGTCTATCTCTCTGTAGAGTTATTCTTTGTATTTTGTTAAAATGGGTAAATATGCGCAAAACACAGAGAAGTGTTTTCACTTTCACGCACTAAATGCTGCACTTTGTATGTATGTATAAGTACATACATGTATGAAGTACGTAACTCCATCTCATAAGCTCACGTCTCAGAAAACGCCCACATCATAAAACTGCCCAAAGCAATCTTATTATGGGCTCCGAATGGTTGAAATGTGTTTGAACTTCGCAATCAGATATATTGCAGCATGATGTGAGCAAACTCCACACAGTCTGCTTATATGTACTAACCTGCCTGTCAGAGTGAAAAGACTTCTATCCAAGGGTCAAACCAGACACCTGAATTTCATTTGAGTGAAGACGGAGAATTTACAGCATCTGAAATGAGGGGTTGAGCCGACCTTCTTTGCCCTTTACAATCCATTTTAGATAAGGCCGATAAGACATTTCTTACACAAAAGTCCTGCTTGCAGTAGCTTTGAACCAAAGTTCAAATGCTACACAACTACATCAAAGGCTGTAAAAAAACCTGTATAGCCTTACATGGAGCTGAAAACTGAAGGTGGTATGTTATTGAGGTCAAGTGGTACCTTGTGTAATACTGGCATTTTATGTACATGCACATGCAATGCTGGGTTAACTTTGCTTTATATGGCTTTTGAGTTATTTACCTGTTACAATCTAGTCTAATCTACTATTTAAACGTCTATGTAAATATGTGTTAATATAAGCATACCTTGCACCTTTGAATGTCAAATGCTCATGGTTTTATACAACTAACAACACAGTTGTGACAGATTTATGGTAAAACTTGAGCTTGTTGAGTCATAATAACCATATTTTGGTTTCATAAAACCCAGTGGCACAAGGTTTTGTTTTGTGTTTTTTATAAAATCTTATTTAGAAATTTCACTATATACAGTTTACATCATATACGCGTCCCACCTCAGCAAAACAAGACTGGAAAACAAACCAAAACATACAAACTGGGTTCAAGTTTGACCCAGTGTTTTTTTTTTTTGACTCAGCATTACAGCGTTGCTAATTTTGTTGTTTGAAAAAAAGAAATGACTGCGTCGTATCTCAAAATAGCTCATGGGTTTCTGTTTGGTGCCTTGCATAAAAGGTGGAAACTGAACAAAGACTGGTCAGATATTATCATTATCTAATCACTGAATGTCTGTAATCCCGTTTGGCATTAATATTTTGGATTTCTGTTTTGTATTTTTGTTACATTAAACTACTGAATTTATTTCACCTTCTACTACATGTACAAATGATTTTGATCCAAAGGATTGACTCTTTCTCTCTCTCTCTCTTTTATTTTGTGCTCATAGCGTTGAAGATTTTGTTTTACTTCATCTTCTGGATTTGATTGGCAGACTTTGACATGAGTGGGTTGCATACAGGCAACCACTGATCTTTTTTAAGGTTTCTTCTGTCCCCCGCCATTCTTGTCACATCTGTCATTTGCCACCTCCCACGGGAAAGGCTTTGTTTAGAACAGATATCTGAACTTTTTGAAGGAGTTACCATTATTGTTCGGAGAGTGAGGCTCGCTGGAACTGCAACAGTATTTGTAATTTAAATAGAGCCATCAGCATCAGCAGGTACTTTCAGCCTGAGCCTGCTGTAGCTGTAGCAAAAACTGAATGGCCACCAATGCTCAGTGTGCGTGTAACATCAACATTTGCATTTACAAACATTTTAGACATTTAGCTCACGTTCCACAGCAACACAGAATGAGAGAGCAGGGAGGAGTTTAAATACATTTTAACAACTGGCTTACACTGTCTGTACCAGAGATGTTTCTAAATCCCAAAACAATATTTGGCAGTGTACAACAAAGCATTTCAGAATATTTTTTCTTCCAAAATCTTTCCCGGAAATATTTATTATCGAAAGCTCAGAGGGAACACATATATTATAAAGAAAATCACTTTTGGCTTGCTTATCTGTAAAACTAGACGGGTGTTTTCTATATTGTTTTTTTCCCATATAAATTATTTATTTACACATTTCTGCTGAAATTTGTAATTTAGTTAATTTAATGTGGTGTAGTAATGCAATTCAAACTGTGGAATCATTTACAATAGCACAGACAACATATGTGATCAATACTTACTACTGATCTTGTAGGAATCCAGTAAAGTTAGCGAGTGGGTGGTTATTGCATAGTGATGCTGTTTTGGATGTCTGTGTTTGCCAAAACCGCTGTCACTCACAGATCATTAGCCAATGGGGATGCATGCACCCCACGAGAGGTTTGTGTTTCATTTGTATACAAGTTATACGTTTTACTTTTGAGATAACCTTTTCATGATATTTAAGAACTCTTGTTGGATTATATTGGCTATCAATAAAAAACAGGTCTATCACTGAGCTGGTTTCTGTTGATGAGAGGCCAATTCCAGATTAAACTGTGCCTCAGATTCCTGTTTCACCCATTGTGTCTTGCCAAAATGTGGTTGTCCCAGGACTCCTGTATTTTATTGACGAGCCTCTTCACTCACAAATTATGGCAAAGGCTGCAGAATATGTGGTACCACGGCTTAACTGAGTCATCATGTTTTTACAGGCCATGTACCGCTTATCAGCCCAAAAACCTGTGTGTGTTCCCTGAAAGCACGCTAATCTCCCCGGGTGATTACATTGACCCCAGGCCATTGATTACACACCGTCTAGGCTAGAATGTCTTTGGAACACAGGCAGTGACCAAATTTTGCATCCTGGCAGTGCTGTCATTTACCTCTGCTTAACCAGCCCCACTTGTCCCCTCTCCTGCTTTCTGCTGTGTGGAAAATAGGCTCTGACTGTTGCTGCGGCTTCTCAAAGGACCTAAATGGACCTGTTTTTATTACAAGTTAGGTCGGAATGGGATGCATTTCATTTCTACATTTTATCCCCAGTGGGTGTCCGGGGAGTGTTCTTTTGTGACAAAGTGACAGAGCAATTGTTAGAGGAAGGGGAAAGCTGTTGCTATGTTACCCTCTGCTGTTTAATTTCTCTATTTTTTACATGCCCATTTTATGACTGTCACAACAGCTGTCGAGGGGCTGAGCATTGTGGAGCCCCACTGTACACTGCAGGGCAGCTCTAGTTTGACACTCCAATCCTCCCATTTTGTCTCAATTTTTCCTCTCTGAGCAGGCCAGTAGAGGCCAAAGATCTAGAGGCAATAAAAATAGAGGAGGGAAATGCTTTCAACCTGAATTCCAACTCTAATCTCCTCTCTGTGCTCTCTGCTCACCCCTATATAGGAAAACAAATAAATCTGTCATCTTCAGATATAGAGGCAGACAGCTGGAGGCTCATGTCTTTGCTTTGCTCTGTCACTGGCCTGCTAGTCAACTTAGTGGGAAAAAAGCACACCCTGGAGACAACTTTTTGGATTTTATAAGTTAAATAATTTACTTAAGGGGTGCTCAGGGGTGCTATATGATTGTAGTTGATGATTCATTTTTCCTATCCTGCAAAAAAAGAGATCTAAACTCTGATATTTGACTTGAAATAAAAAGCAAACAAATGTGTATTTTTTGTGTATATTCTGCTAAGCATAAGCCATTTACTTTTTTGTTCTCATGCTCTTGCAAATGCACTTTTCCGACCTAAAAATCCCTGTAACTCTTACCTCTCCATCACCTTTGAGAAAAGTGTTCTAATCCACTTCCTATTCTGCACAGATTCACTATTAGACCACTGACACTTCACATACAAAGCCAACATGTCTGTGTGAACATATTAAACATGCCACCTTTATTTCTCACATGATCAAAAGCTCTAGTCCACATGCCAGGATTTGTTTTGGTGGATTTCAACACACGACTCGAACGCAGTGATATCAGGTCAGGCTTTACCAGCTGACCCCGACTGGCTGCAGCTGTCAGTGAAATACGGAGCTGTCAAACAGGAGACATCATACATTAAGTCTGAGAAGCACACATCAGAGACCCTGAACTCCAGCTATGGAGCTGGTCAGGTCTGTGAGCTGTCTACTCTGCAACTCCAGTAAGCCCTCTGTCAAACTATACAAGTTTGCAGATGACACAGTGTTGTTCAGCCAAAAACAAAACAGGAGTCTGAGCTACTTGTATTCTGGTGCAGCCACAACAAGTTTATTTGTACAGCCCAAAACCCAAAAGTTTGTCTCAGAGAACTTTACAAACTGTACAGAAAACGACATTCAACATATTAGACTCTTTATTCTTACAAAGTAATGCACTAAAAATCATTGAGATGATTGTAGATCTCCTTTAAATTATACTCCAACCAAATCTATCTTTGGTGTGTCAAAAATAAAACATCTTAATCTTTCACAGAAAACGGCAGCTTTTGTATTTAATTTCTCAGAGAAAACAGCAACATGTCTTTCTTTAGAAAAAGTCAAATGTCTATTACACAACCTTTATCTTCTGTATGCTGAGCACGTTTGACACTTTCAATTTTTTTGCCATATTTTAAAATTGGCTTGAAACGTCTGCTGTATAAAGATGTATGTTGGAAGTCACATAGCCTACAGTAGCAACTCAGTCCAGTGCCTTCACTGTATTTATCACCACTGTCAACTGTATCTCATATATATGCATTAGCAATATTCTCAGGATAGTAGTTTCAGCAATTCCCACTATGTTCCTATGGAGCACTTTGAAAACTACTTTTTGATCATAGATTAAGTTACTTTGTCATGAATCAAGATAGAAGTTATTGATGTAAGGAACTGAGAAAATGAGTTCACTGCCTCACCACTAAATGCAAATTACTCGGCTGCTGCTCCTCCACCCTACCAGCAATTTCCCAGTTGGCTCTGTGCCCAGGACCTACTTTGGGCCTGACCCGTGCTATCAACCCAGCGTGTTGCCTCCCTTGGTGATGACAGCAGGTGAAATTAGCCAATTTAGTTTTGGCTGGCAGATACATTGATTTATCCTTTTTCCTGGCACTCGGCTCATCATCACAAGTCTTTCTTTATAGTTTTAAAAGAAGCCCAAGTGGCTCAATACCATGAAAGCCTCGACAAAGTAGATTTTTTTAATGGTTGTATCAGATTTTCACTTTTTGCAACCTGCAATGCACAAAGGGATCTAAGGAAAAATGTCTTTCTTCTTGTAAATTGTTTCTTCTTTCATCTCAACACTTTGAAAAAGCACCAATTCTCACTAAAAAGCCATCCTGGTTGCTCCACTTTTGGTAAATTATGTTTTTAACTAAACAAAACTTGATTGGGCATTCAGTTTAGTCTATTGTTAAAATCTGTGACGTAACTTTGTTACAGAAGCACTCACTAGAGATAAACATGCCTTTCAGTGTGTGCAAATGTCATTCAACATTGGCTTTCCAAATAAAAAACAGATGACCAACAGAACAAATTTGAACATTGTATGGTGAATTATAGTCTGATGAGTATCAGACAGGGCATTGTTGAAGGAGGTAGGGTATTTTCTGTATTCTTGCGTATCAGCAGGGAAGCTCACTGGCACACAGCTGTTCTTAATAACCATCATTAGTGCCAACCAAATCACATGTGTGGTGATTCTAGAGTTGCAGCTCACCCTTCATCCATTCACTTCCTTTTGATTCTTAAAATAGCTGTCAGTAGCTTAAGAGAGAGAGAGATGAACGTGAAGCAGCTGTTGTCAAAGTTAAACCCTAACCCTAGTTTCCATAGAGTTTTTGACTGCTAGCGACGGAGCTGTTTTTCTATGAATGGGTCCCCAAGTTATTCATCTCATGCACAGGGATGCACATGCTCATGCACATAGTTATGAAGTTATCACAACGCCACACAGTCCTACCAACGGTATCATACTATCCCAATGATTGCAACATGGCAATGTATGCTGCAATGGCAGGGAAGAACAAAGTTCTGTGACTGTACGAGTAATGGAAGTCAAACGTTTTCCATGTGAATTGGCCTTTAGTCTTGTGAAACATCTTTCTGCATGAATAAGGAATTTATGACTGAGTGGCTTTTTTACAGAGGTGGACTTGAGGAAATACCCAGATTATTATCAGCATTCAGGCACTATCTCAGTGGTTCACATTGAAGCCTTGCAGCAAGATAGAAATGACATTGCATGCTATCCCTCTATTTTTGAGGGCTTCAAAACAATGTGAGTCTGCTGGAGTGTTTCACTGCTGTACACACAATACAATCAGGCCCCAACCCCATCTTTGGCCATAAAAATAATTAAATGTGCCAAACTACATTCATGGATAATTATATTTAGATATTTTTCCTCAGTAATCTTTACAGAAACATTTTGTTGCCCTTATTTTGAAAAAATTGCAACCGTGTTCAGGGAATGTAATCAATGAGAGCATCTGAAACCTCCTACTCTCCCACCTTCTGCTTAATAATTCAACAACAAGCGTAGCCTCTGTGGGCATTCACTGTGAAAGGGAGCTTGTGACCTCCAGCACAGCAGCAGGTGGTATACTGCAAGAGGTTGCAGTGTGCAGAAATTGATGTTAATTTGCTTTTCGCTTTAGTGCTATTTTTGGTGCATTTGTTGCCAGCGCTTGCAAATATTTGGAATAATACTAAACACACTGATCTATATCTACAAGCAAATAGGTATTGAAAAGTATAATACAGAGAAGATGGTATTTTATTTTATTACACTTTTGGTACTAGACGGTACTTTACTGTCTTTATGAATTACTGTTGTAGTGCTAAAGATCATAAAAATAGAGTCTGAACCAGTAAAAATCTAATAAAAGTAGGGGTTGTGATGGTGTCAAAATTCAGATAGTAGGAGCACCTACAAGTATATACGCAATAATAAAGCTGTTTTAATTTTAAGTCGAGTCTGCAGACATCAAACATCTGCAATTTTTAGAATGTACAGACCTTTCACACAGCAGACATGAGAGTCATACTTGTCAGACTAGTCATAGTCGGAAAAGCACAGGTGGAACAAATAACGTTAACAATGCTTCAATCCAATTAAGTGTCCTAGTAGTGAGCCAGTATGCAGTTGAGAAGGGAAAGTTATTTTAAAAGGAGACAGAGACTCCCATCAGAGCTTAAATGGGATAGAAGTCGTCTTTCGGAGGACATGGGAGTATGAAACAAAGTGTAAATATGTCTGCAGTGACTTATTTTTGTGGAGGAGAGAGTATATATTTAATATACTGAAAGTTGAAAAGGTTTACTCTGGTTTTCTGTTTGCTCACTGCTGGTCAGTTTGTAATTGTATGTGGATGGAGTGACTGCATATCCCAGACCAGAATTAAATTCAGCTTATTGGTCAAATTGTATTAAGTTTGCTGTCATTGCTGACCCAATTTGTGATTTAGACCAAGTTTATTTTCTCAGAAAGATTTTTTTACCTAGTGCAGCAGGAACCCAGAGCGGATTAAGCCAATATCAGTTGCAATTAATTAATCATGTCAAGATGGCAGGGGAGTAATCCCATTTGTTAAATGACGGTTGAATCTCTGTTTTAGATTAAGATGTCTGGTGAAGCAACTGGAGAGAGGAGAGGCTTCCCTCACTGACCTCAAGAAAAACCTTGAGTATGCGGCGTCGGTCCTGGAATCCGTTTACATTGAGGAGACAAGGTAAGAAAACATACGCTTCCTACAGTGGAACAAGTATTGACATGGTTCACGTTTTGAGAACAAGAGGGCAGCAGACCAGACAGGAAAATGGATGACTATCATTAGTACAGCAAATTACTCGTGATGTAATTGTTATTTCAGTTTAACAATTTTGTCTTGCTGCTTGGTTACAGAATCTGAAACTGTATAACTTGTATATATGGTGCTAACCTTTTCCTAACTCTAACGTACTCAGGTACATTTACTGAAGTACTGTACTTACTTACTTACCACTGCATTTTAAATAGAAATACTATATACATGTATTTAACAATTACAGTTACTAGTTACTTTTCAGACAAACAAAACGTGATCAGTTTATAAAAATCAGATGTATTGTTATAGATGAAACTACCCAAGTGTATATAAAAAAGTAAACGTTTAATAAGATGTTTGTCTGTGCAAAGTCAAAAGTGATAACAAGGTTTTCCGATTAGGTCCGATCAGACTGTTAAGTGTAGTCAGCTAAGATTACTTGGCTAGGGTCATGAAAAGATCATTGTTGTGGTTAAGGTGGGGGACTTTACTAGGTCAGTGTATGTCCTCAATGTTGAATGCAGGTCCAGAATGGGAAATATGACCAGGCTTATGGAATTATGTAAGCCTTCCGTCATCTAGATCCTGCCAGATTAGGGCCAGCGATGGCATGACCATTCCAGGATGGAGGATGATGAAGTATCCAGTGCAGAATCCATGTAGCGCCGTGATTATCAGTGCGATGTGAATGTTTTCTCTTTGCCATAAGAACATGTATTCAGTTCAGAGGGTGGAGACCGACAGGCTTTGCTCTTGATCCCCCCCCGTACATGTCAGAACAACGTGGTAGCTGTGGAGAATTATATCACACAATTGGATTCAAATACGTCCGGCGTGGTGTTTCAAGAGGCCGGGGATGTTTTGAAGTTACGTAAGAGGTGATGTTATTTGATGGACAGTGGTCAGATTTGAGTTTGATCCCCTGTGAAAGTAGAGGTATGATAAATAATAAATATTTTAGTGTCTGCATCTTTGTCTTTTACCCTACATCCCTCCCTTCTCTCTTATTTCAGGCGTTTGGTGGATACAGAGGATGAGCTCAGTGACATCCAGTCAGAGTCGGTGCCCTCGGAGGTGCGGGACTGGCTGGCCTCCACCTTCACCCGGCAGATGGGCCTTATGCTGCGACGCAATGAAGAGAAGCCTCGCTTCCGCAGCATCGTCCACGCCGTCCAGGCTGGCATATTTGTTGAGAGGTAAACGTGTGTAAAATGCACAAGCACACAGCCACATTTACATAACGGCGAGTAGTCACCGATGTTAAATAATTCAAATGGATTGTAACCTTTATCTTTCCTCTACTGAAGTTCTATCTATCATCGGTCAACCCAGACAAGTGTAGCCCGGAGCGACTTAAAGCAATGCCATCAGCATCTTTAGTTTGGCTCCACATAATGAATGGACAACCACATTGCATAGTGTCACAGAGATTAACCTTCCAGATATTAATATTTATATGTAGAGACTTGAAGCTTGATTTTTGTAAGTTATCCAGCAAAGTGAACACAGTGACCAAACCACAGTGAACAAAATCACTCTCTATTTACTTTGTAGTGTGGAGCTACAACAATTAATCCATTAGTCAATTGACAGAAAATTAAGGGTCATTTTTTAAGTGTATATTTGATGTTTCTAGGTTTTCTAAAGAGGATTTACTAAACTCATACTAAAGTGAATATTAAGTTTTGGACGGTTGGTTGAACAAAACAAGACATTTAATGACATCACCTTGTGCTCTAGGATATTGTGACATATGTGAAATAATTGACAGATGAATCGATAATGAAAATATAGGGCACTATGTTTACTCTTATTTTATTTCAGTGTGAAATGTATGCACTGTAGAGTGCCCACAGTGGAACAGAAAAAAATAATGCCCATGGAAGTACTTTCTGTTAACAATCACACAAATCAATGTGTTGCATTTTAAAAATGTGAAAATTACAGTCATATAATAAAACACCTGTCAATGATGGCACTACATGACAATGATTAGTCAGTGTCTGAAATGTTACTGCTTTCTTAATAGTAAATAATTGAGTGATCTATTATGAGTGCTTTTGGAGAAAGCAAATGTCTGCTTTAATTTAGATTATTGTTGATTGTTAATGCTGTGCGTATTTCTCAGATCCATATGAACTCCTATGTGAACTTAAGTAAGTATAAACTAGGGCAGCCCAGGCGGTGGAGAAGACAATTCAAAACTCTAAAGCTTGATAACTAGTACGGTCCTTTAAATTTGAAATCTGTTGCAAATTTGCGTTTATCCCCTGGATGTGCAGTGACTCACTCACCTGAGTCGACCATACATCATTACTGCCTTGGCAAGCCTGGCTAAGCACGCTCATTCAGAGAGTTGCAAACAGCTCTCGCTCCAAGGCTGCGCTTTATCACACACTAACATGCAACATGCATTTGTTCGAATCAGTAAACCTCAGACATGTAAGCTATAATCTTTCTTAATCTGTTTTTACAGAGGGCAGCCTGTTATCAGATATTTACAATGAAGAAAGATTGGGAAAGGGAGGATGAAAATGAAAAGGTTTTCTCAACTTAACCTTTTCAACACCATTTCATACTGAGTCGTGTTGATTTAGAGGGTTTATTTTGAGTCTTGGTGGGGAACCTTGTGGGTTCGTTGTGGTAACCTCTGGTGTTTACGCTCTGCGGTGCGCTTTGTTTGATGTCTTTATCTCATCCAAACAGGATGTACCGACGTACCTCCAATATGGTGGGACTCAGCTACCCCCCTTCTGTCATATCTGTGCTTAAGGTATTAACATGTGCACACACGTCCATGCAGAAGCACACAGACATGAAATAACCTTGTATACACACACACACTCATGTCCAAAAATCAAGACTACATACCTGTAGTTATTTACAAGAAACTGACCTGTAGCATCATCCATCTTAACATTATTTTGTTTAGCAAGTTTTCCTTTTTATTTGAGAAGATGAATACATTGTTTGACAAAAAGCACGTCATCATTTGAATTTTTTCTTCTCCATACAGAATGTTGACAAGTGGTCGTTTGACGTGTTCGCTCTGAATGAGGCCAGCGGGGAGCACGCACTTAAATTCATATTCTACGAGTTGCTCACAAGATATGATCTCATTAGCCGTTTCAAGGTAAAGTCATAAGTATATAACGTACCATTGGTTACTGTTATACCTTCTGTTTGTGTCATTAAAGCGAGGATAGACTAAACATATTCAGTACAGATCCTAAGAACCTTCACAATGCCCACTTGGTGGAAGTGAGCACAACCCCATCTCTTGTCTCCTAAGTGTTAGATTGTGTTGTTGTATTTCAACAATGACCATATTATGGGGAGGGTCTCATCTGATGCTGATGGAGCTCATTTTCCACACAGTCTTTTAGCTGAGGCAACTCCACTTGAATTGAGCATCTGAGCGTAAATGACACGGGCAATGAAGTCAAAATGAATATGTCATTGTGGTCCGCAGCTGCCTCAATGATTCACGATCCATGATTTGATATCAATTTCAGATAATGAAGGCACTGTGCACGCATTGAAATTGTACACACTCATCATTTAAATCACCAGAAAGCTTTAAGACGATTCTTACTGTCCGCTATGTTTCTTTTTAGCTCGCGCTCATTCGTTGTTGTTTTGTCTGCCATCAGATACCGATCTCTGCCGTGGTGTCGTTCGTGGAGGCCCTAGAAGTGGGATACAGCAAACATAAAAACCCCTATCACAACCTGATGCACGCTGCTGATGTCACACAGACTGTGCACTACTTGCTACTCAAAACCGGCATGGTGGTGAGTAGGGTCGACTGTAACTTACCTGTTAAAAACCTACAGAAACCAGTTGAGCATTCAGTAAAGGCATTCGATTCCAAGTAGGGAGGCGTAGTCTGTGAAATCATGGCAATTTAATCCACATGGTATTCAGATCTCTGTTAGCTGCCATATGCCAGCCTAATTGTAGCTTTGCCTGACGTGTAGCTGCTAAATATGGCTTTTTATTTTCTTGGAGAACCCATGAACCATTCTTTCATGGAAATAAAAGACACCCAAAGAAGAATACCATTTAATCCGAATCTTACTCGGGGGCAGGTCTGAGAAAATCAACCCACATTTCTCAGAATATCTGTCAAAATGTGGCATTGATTAATGATTATTGTATCAACATTGGATGTCAAATGTTTTCTGTCTTCTTGTCTTAACGGTGCTTCATATCTGCTCTTCATATTTCATGTTGCTTTTGTTCTTTTTCCATCCGCTGACCCATATTTCACTCCGCCCCACTGGAGTGACTTTAGGACATTTCTGATGTTGCAGTCATTCCAAAACAACCACTAGCCTCGCTAAAGCCGAGTTCAAAGTCCCCAAACAGCCAGCCAGCCAGCCAGCCACCCCCGCTCCCAGTGTTTTTATTTAATCACTTTAATAAGGTGGCTGTGACAGCTGTCGACATGCCGTGTTTCTTTTGGGCAGTGCCTTGCGGAGTAAGCCACATTACTGCTAGAACCACGGGCTCCTGGGAGAGCAGGAGAATATATCATTTCTCAGGCCCTCCAGACTCCATTAAATCAACAGGTCATTCATAAAGCTGGCCCCATGAGGAAATATACTGAGGGATGAATTGGCCATCTTGCAGCCACCCACCCCCCTAAACCCCAGGCCCGCTCTGTTCTTCATAACCCCCCCCCCCCCCCATCCCCCATCGTTGATTAGTCACCAATATCGACTGGGCTGCCTGAGCTAAATCTCCAATCTATGTACATGAGTGCACTGAGATGCATGCACATCTCAGAGGGAAATGCCCACTCACAGGTGTGCGGCTGCTACATTCAATCACAGGTTAAATATATACAAAAGCACATACATGCGCTCACACACACACACACATTGCAGGTACAGTCCATATTTTCCCCATTCTTTTGGCCATTGACGTCTTTATCTTTAGATTCAGGTGGTTGTGTGGGTGCTGCCCCTGTGGTGAAACTCAATTTCCATAAAGATTTTTCTTGCAGTTAAAGGAACAGTATGACATTTTGGCAAATGCGCTTATTCATATACGCTTTCTTGACATGAGTTAGATGAGGATGATCAATACCACTCTCATGTCTCTCGTGTTCAATTTATTACCGAAAATTATGAACAAAAAGAGGTTAGCCAGGCTCGCTGTTTCCCCCTGTTGGAGAGTGGTATTTGTCTGAAGTGTATTTCCCAAAATGTCGAGGTATTTCTTTTAGAGTTGTTGCTACTTTCACGTCATCCTCTTATTTGCTGTAGTCTCAAATCGTGCCTAAAAAGGTTTAAACTTGACCATAAAAACTTCAATAGGAAAGCATGATGTGTATTCTCGCCTTGAGAGAAAAATGTAAAAGCTAAAGAGATCATGGCTTTTTCATTTAACAGGGACAAACCACACTGAGAGGGAATGAGTAAGGAGGAGTGTTCAAGTGACAGTTTAAAATTTGATTCTCAATAGCTTGTCTTATCTAAAGTTTCCTTTTTGCTTTCTGACCTTTCCTCCATCTCCTCCTCCCCATTTATTTCCTTCCATTCCTGACTGTAATGTATTCCTCATGCCAAATCTCTCTCTCTGCATCCTTTGTATTACTTTTCTACTCTGCATCTTTTATGACGTGATGAACCATTCCCTGCTTTCCCCTTTTTTTCCATTCACTGGCGTCTCATTTATCTTCTCTAATTTCTGTCCATTCTTTCCTCTTGTGTTTATTACTTTCCCTTCCTTCTTTCCCGTCAATGTCTCTGTCTTTTCTGTCTCGTTGCTTCTCGTCCTCAACACCCTTCCTTCTTCTATATCTTATTATTCCCCTTTTCCTCCTTATCTTCACCCCCACCTGCCCCCCCCCCTCCTCTTCCTCTTCCTCTTCTTCTTCTCTTGCTTTGCCTCCAGCATTGGTTGACTGAGCTTGAGATCTTTGCCATGATCTTCGCAGCGGCGGTTCACGACTACGAGCACACGGGGACCACAAACAACTTCCACATTCAGACAAGGTAATGGATCATAAAAATCAAAAATGCATGGCACTGACTCACCCGATCAATGCTTTCATTTACTGCAAGGGGGCTTTACATTGACACTGAGATCGCCTGCAGTGCAGTAACAGCACCGGGGCAGGAGTGGACTCCAAATCAACTCCAAACTCTGTCCGGTTGAGAGCTTGAGTTTGAGAGAACACATTGTAACGAAACCTCTTGTTAACAATATAATTAGGAAAGTTACTCATTTCACTTAATTAAATTTTCACTTAACTAATTATTTTTAAATGTATATTCTTTTTCATACAAAATATTTAGTTGAATCCAAAATTGTCCCGATTCCTTGAATTCAGAAAGTACATAATACATATGTTGTTTTATGCACTTTTCTATACATGATACATTTCAGAGAGGGAAAGCTTCCAGATTATTTCATTTCTTATTTTCAAAGAAATTCACAGATTTACTGTCGCTAAACCAGATAGTTAGCGAATCTTGACTTCTTACTAGCAGTGGTCAATTTCAATAACATACTAAGGGTACCTAACGTATTGAGCACTTTGTTTAATTTTGGTTTAAACTAGCAAAAAATGTTATTAACCATAATTTAATCATTTTTTATTTTGTACATCCTGGACTATATATTGACATTATGAATTATTCATAATTATTATTCGTGTGTGTGTGTGTGTGTGTGTGTGTGTGTGTGTGTGTGTGTGTGTGTGTGTGTGTGTGTGTGTGTGTGTGTGT
>JAVQJL010095966.1:0-13181 GCA_036024295.1 Nannoperca obscura
GAGACAGACAACCATTCACGCTCTCATTCACACCTACGGCCGATTTAGAATCAAAAATCAACCTAACATGCATGTCTTTAGACTGTGGGAGGAAGCCGGAGCACCCAGAGAAAACCCACGCAGGCACAGGGAGAACATGCAAAATCCACACAGAAAGGCCCCAGAAAGGCCGACCAGCAGGTTCGAACCCAGAACCTTCTTGCTGTGAAGGTTGCCGCCCCTGCATCATTGTATTGATAAGTTAAACTACAGTGTTTGTGTAGTTTTTCACCATACAAACATCAAACTAGTTAACGGCGCAGGTAACTTTGCACCTAATATTTTTAATCCAATACCTGTGGTGGATGTGACAGCAGCAGGTCATATGACCTCTATATCAGGCTGTCTGAACCAATCAGGACCACCCATTTTAAGCGTATTATAGCCAAACTGGAAATAGAACAAAAACAAAGCACTTGTCTGAAATCATTCACTATATTGTGTATAAAGACACACTGATACACCAGTAGCTCATTTGTATGGCAATGTGCGTGGCTCAGTTTGTGGTTTTAACGTCTTGTGTTGGCTGAGCAGATGCCTTCTTGGCATGGCCTGTGTTGATATTTAGACAGTCCTTTCAGTCCGGTGCAGAGGCTGCTGTGGTGTGGACAGTGGTCACAGCCATTCAAGTCGTGTTGTATTGAGTCTTTTGAGGGCAGTGTACTGGCTGCTGGGAGTTCTTTATGGTTGTGGACACTGGACAGGGGCATTGAGTGGAAGGGATTACTCTCTCCTCTGGAATACTAATGACCGTCTTTTGTCACCGATCTGTTTCCTCCACCTTCACTTCACATGCCCCTTCCTCTCTCTCCTTGACCATCCATTTCTCTCACTCTTCCTCTTTCACTCCTTTTGTCACCCGAAACCAATTATTCTCTCTCTTCTTGCCCCCATCTCTGCCCCCTCACAATGTCAAGCACTGCATACTCACACATGATCAAACGCAATTGCAAACACACACACACACACACTTTGACGCTCCGTACCGCTCTCCTCTCCCCGTCTAAGTTGCTCCCTCTTTCACTCACTCGCTCACCCAGTTGTATTTTTCAATGGTGGCTTTTGTCCCTTTCATCTCCTCGAAAACAAAGGATTCTTGTGCGCACAGGACAGAGGGAAGGAGAGGGACAGCGAGCCGGACAGAGAGGAAGAGATCCTCACCTGGAGTGTGGTCATTCAATGAGTGGAAGAAGTCATTTTACAAGAGAGGGAATCCATCATTACTGTCACTGATACACTCCCCAAAGATTGTTTTGGCTATACTGATATTGACAGAACTTGCTTTGTACATTTTATAAGATCAGTAACTGTACATATTGTTAAAAGATAAGGGTGGTGATGTTCTGTATTTTTCTTATTATCAACAAATCCCATGAAAAGACCCCAAAATAACAAAGAATTGAGCCTTCTAACAAATATTGCCAGCCTCACTGATGTCCAAAAACACTCATATGAACACATTCCTTCCTACGATGAACCTGGGCACTGTAGTTTATTTTGAGCCAATCCCACAAACTCCTTGTTGCCAGAAATACCCACTAGTGTAGAAAATGTGTATTAATCCGGCAATGAAAATAGTCCCAACAAATGCACTCTTTACTGTTGTTTGCCCAACTTTTTAGGAAAAAACGTTTAAAGTGTTTAAAGCTGCTCAAATCAACATTTTTATGACAATGGAATGATGAACAGTAGATCAGATGACAATGTGTAAGGTGGAAACGTACCCACAGACAATTTACCGAAACACTAACTGTGTTTTAGCGTCTTTTAACTTTTTGGTTAGTTTCATCCTCACTGCACTCTCATCAAACTCGTTTCCAGACACAGCAGGAAGCTCTGATAAACCAACTGTACACCACCTGCCCCGCAGCAATCTTCAGGCAGACAAAGTTAGCTTGTAAACATATGGAGTATTTAGATGTCTTAGGAGTTGGTGGAGACTAAAACAGAGCTAAAAGAAGTCGGAGATGGATTTCTACTCATTAGGTGGCCAGAAACATGACACGAAAGACAACAACTTTATAAGGTGATGATATGTCAAAAATATAGAATAATGCCAGTTAAAGAGCGAATAAATATATAAAAAAACATGCATTTGCTAGCTGCTACATGTTGTGTATAAGATCCTTGCTTTGCACGCCAAACATTTCTTTGGACAATAAATGGTATTGTGTTGTGTTCTAACTGTTCAAAAGGTCTATATGTCCAATACACAAGTGTGTGTTTACTGTATGTGTAGGCAGGAGCTCTGCAGGGTTCAGAGTTCAGCTGGAGATGGACACGGCCAATCACATGGGCCTCCTCTTGACCCCGCCTCCCTCCGCTCTCTCCCCCTCCACATCTTAGTATTCAGAGCACAGACATCTACACAGATCTCTATTCATTCACTCAGTGTGAGCTCCAGCATGGAGAGAGGAGAGAAGGGTCAAAAAGGACAGGAAAGGACAGAGCGTATCAGATCAACTTGGTTCTTAGGCTTTTGTTTGAGTTGTTTTGTTTTTGGTTTTGTTGTATTCACCCCGGAAAGCAGAGGCAGTTTGAGACAAAAGGGGCATTTAGTAAATACTGCGTGAGAGTGAGAGAGAAGGAAAGAAAAAGAAGGATGTGGAGAAAGAGAAATCGCAGCCCAGATGAGAGTAAAACTGTTAACAGTGTGTACAAGGGACAATCCATACTGTTACAATACGTGTCCATGGCACCTGGGGGTGGGGTGGGGGGACTTCTCAGTCTGTCAATATGAAACTTTAGGACCCACAAACATATAGTGATTCATTCCAACACATTACACCCCCATCCTCTCAATGAGGCATTCACGTAACACTTAAATAACAACAGTGGCTTAGATTGAGTGAATGGCAATACATCAACACCATGGCACCTACACCTAAACATATTCTGCTATGACAGCGTCCACTCTTTAAGAAAAGCTGCTTGATAACAGGATCCCATTCAGCCACAAGAGCATCAGTGAGGTTGGCAACTGATGTTGGGTGAAAGTGAAGGGTAGAGTATGAAAACAGCTTTCAGTGAAATGCAAGAGGGCGGTGCAGTAGATCTCAGCATCCTTGATTCAAGACTTCTTTTCTTAATCTTTTTCACGTGGAATAACGGCCACCACTGTCTTTTCATCTCAATTCACTCGCTGTCTTGTGCAACCGACACGTGAATGGGCCTGCACTACCAAGCTTTTAATGTGAAAGAGCAGCTGTGCCTTCATGCTGAAAGGGGCTTTTATTTTGACAAGGCCAGCTGCCTCCAGTGAAAGGAGAAATTGGGCTTCAATGGACCACCGTGGACAACCACAACACTGCCCAGTTGGAAAAAGTTGCTTCTAATCCCCTTCTTCTTCTTCTTCTCTGCCCAAATGTTCTACTCTGTAATTTCTCTCAATCGTGCGGTTATCAAATGTTCTCTCCTCTATTCTTTTTTCACACATCCTGCACCTTTTCATTTGAACTCACCTGCTGTTCACTGGATCTTACTGCCCATACAACCTGAGCCATTTCTTTGTCTTTTCATGTATACCTCCTTTACCCACACTTCTTCTTCTCCTTACCTCCTGTTGTCTTCTCCTTCTGTCTCCAACCCCTTGTAGCACCAGCCATGACCTCAGCCACTCCCCCCTCCTCAGAAGGCTCCTCCCCTCAGAAAGTATGCCACTCCCAGACGCAGACTGACATCACCAAGCCCCTGCTGGGCTCCACAGGGGGGACCGGAGTTGCGGTTGCAGATGGAGGTGAAACAGGAGCTGGAGGACCCAATGCTCTGCGGAGGAGGCGCCGCGTCCTCTCCAAAGATGGACGAAGCAATGTACGCATCGAGCACGTAAGCGGGCGCGGGGCATTGTACCTCCGTGACCTCTGGACAACTTTCCTAGACATGCAATGGCGCTACAAGTTCTTCCTCTTCTCTGCCACCTTTGCTGGAACCTGGTTCGTGTTTGGATTGCTTTGGTACCTGGTGGCAATGGTGCATGGAGATCTATTGGGTAAGGAGGCGGGAGGGAGGACTGTTGACTGTGATCACAAACCACTTATTCCATTTCCTCAATAAAATGTTTTTGACTGATTTTTATTCCAAGGTCAGATAAAAATGACCTACTAGTATATTGAATTTTCAATGACCTTTGAGAACTCATCATGTCACAGAAGAACACAAAACAAAACAATTCATGTCTTTGTCCATGTCCTCTGGCTTTCTGTAAAAGGAAAAAAGCCCATGAAGTACAAGTACTGTTTTTTGTGAATGAGTAAACAATGAAGACACATGGGAATACAGTTGTGCATTGCAGAAAGAGCATGAGAAAGATCTGGCAGAACATCAAGAGGGGGAACAAAATGTTCCTTGATAATTTGTTTAAACCCCCAAACCCCCCAAACTCCTCTGTTCTTCCTCCCTTCCTTCAGAGTTTGACCCCCCCTCCAACCATACTCCATGTGTAATGGAGGTGAAGACCCTGACGGGAGCCTTCCTTTTCTCTCTGGAGTCTCAGACCACAATTGGCTACGGTTTCCGGTGCATCACCGAGGAGTGCCCTGCCGCCATTGTCCTGCTCATCTGTCAGCTGGTCATCACCATGGTGATGGAGATCTTCATCACTGGCACCTTCCTTGCGAAGGTAGTCAAATGTAGTTGATAGAAGTTGTTGCGATTGTTAAAGAGGTGATGTATTTGGTATTATTTTCATACTGTACTGCAGCATCCCATTGGACAATCCTTTAATTGGATTAAACGTTCAATACACAATGTCACTGTTGAGTTAGGAAACCCCTATACACCCCATTTATAAAAAAAGAACACATTTTATTAGGTACTTGCATAAAACACCTTTTTCTTTGGTTGCTTTTATGTATGTATAGTATATAGGCATGTATAGTATTTGACAAATCCTTCTTTAATATGTAGCTTTAAATTGTAATAATTTACATACACTAAATGCTGGAAACACTGTTGCAGTTCATGGCTGGTGCCTCAAACCCTGTCACCTTAATTTGTTCTTCCTTCACCCACTCAGTGTCATTGCAGCTATCAGTATTTTCAGCAATAAACTTCTAGGTTGTCAGTTATGCTTACAGATTGTCACCATGTTGATTATTACCACACTGATCTGTCAAAAGCAGGGTTATCTCAATAGTTTCCTCCTCACTTGCAGTCTAATAACCTTTCTTTTATCTCTTGTCTTCTGTTCCTGTAATCACACCCCTCCATCTCTTGCTGTAGATTAGGTTATCTTGAACAAAGGAAATCCGCTCTGTAGATGATTATTGAAGGTTATGTGAAATGTTTACAGTATGTACTAACAGGAATCATTATATATCCATGTTTTCCTCCTCTTTAGGTCGCTCGTCCCAAGAAGAGAGGCGAGACGGTGAAGTTTAGTCAACACGCTGTTGTATCAAATCACGAGGGTCGGCCTTGCCTCATGATCCGAGTGGCCAACATGCGCAAAAGCCTGCTGTTAGGATGCCAGGTATGTGTTTGTCGTGATTATACCCCGAAATACTGACTGTGTTTGATGCACCTGATGTATCTGTCTCCTATGTTTGTGTACGCTTTTTAAAAGCTTTATTATTGACTTCACCGGATGCCAAGATGGATAAGAACCCACTGACACTGACAGACAGTCTTACCAGGAAGCTCATGCAGTAAAGTAACAGAAAAGCTTTAATGAGAACAATAAGCTATTTAAAAAGGACTGTTGTTATTACAAGTATAAGCATGCTTTCAGTCTAGACTACAGCACATAACTGTAACTCTGCTGTGTGGCAGAAACTGTGTTATGAGTCATCATGTGAATAAAATCTTTTCCAGTCATCTGAATACTTCCTTTATAGTAATTATGTAACTGGTAGTTTATGACACATTCACTGACTCAGCATGTTGTTCAATGCCATGCTCGGGGACACATGAAGATACTGGCCATTGCAGGTATTAAACCTGGGGCCTTTTGGTTACAGGATGCCTTCTGCAACCTCTTGGCTACATTTACTGACTCCATCTTGGCTCCCAGGTGACTGGGAAGTTGCTTCAGACGTCCCTGACGAAGGAGGGCGAGACGGTGCGGCTGGACCAGCGCAACGTGCCTTTCCAGGTGGACACGTCCAGCGACAGCCCCTTCCTCATCATCCCCCTGACTTTCTACCACATCATTGACGACAATAGCCCCCTCAGGGCCTGGGCAACAAAAGGTAGATCATGGCTCAAATGTCAAATGATAAAACAGAAGAAAAACTACTCTTGTGCACTACTTTTTTTATTTCACACACAAACCGCACAGATTATAACTGTCGCTTGTCAGTGTACAGTAACTTAGTTAAGACTAAAGGTCCCTTTACATCATACAGGTTAAATGCAGGTCACACAGTGCATATACATTTACATATTAAAATGCATTGCTATTATAATTAATTTTTAACAAGACCTTGGAAACTCAAAGTATACTTTACTACCAGCAGTCATTTTGTATAAAAAGGTATAATATGTTTTATGAAATGGTCAAAATTAACGTCTCTTGAGAATAACTGTATGTACATTCAGTATGTATTTGTGTGTAGGTGTGTCGGTATTTACGGTCATGTGCTGCGTGCTTGGCTGCCTCTGTCCAGAGTCCAGAGGGTTTCTCTGGCTGGAATGTGTGTGAGAAAGATCGCCAGAGACACCCCTCATTAGAGCACAAAGCTGTACAGTCCGGGGTGCTGACACGAAGCCCGGACCGATCCACTTACAGCAGCACAGACCTCTCAGCACTGGAAGCCACAAAGGCATCACTACAGACGGACGCTGATCGCTGCGTTATTTACACTCACGCCGTCTACTTACTGGAGATGGCTTCTATCATTTCTTTCCTTGGCCTCAATTGACAAACTTAATTTTCTGATTCGTTATTATACCTTTGTACCTTTTTTCTGTTAATTATCATCCCTTTGCTCTTGTCTTGACTGATGATGATTAGCCTCTCTGTAATGGGTCTTGAACTTCCAGTTATTTTAACTGCAGCCATATTTAAGGGATTATATGACAGCACACATAATACCCTCCATAGTAATACAGTAATCCCTGTTCTAAGTGCCAACTATAACAGTAGCCAGGTTTTGTGGCAAAGTCCCCAGTGTTGCTTTATAAATGCAGAAAGTAATGCCTTGCTTAAAAGCACTCATAACATAGAAAAG
This sequence comes from Nannoperca obscura, assembly GCA_036024295.1. NCBI lineage: Eukaryota > Metazoa > Chordata > Actinopteri > Centrarchiformes > Percichthyidae > Nannoperca > Nannoperca obscura. Next base: position 7,209 of record JAVQJL010095966.1, read on the forward strand.
TGGCATTCAAGCGAATGCTTATTCCTTATTATTTCAGGACCATAAAATGCTGCCAAAGCTGACTTTGGCTTGCCGATGTAAGAACCATGTAACGTGTCAGATCTGTCAGCGTGAGCAGAACTGATGAAGAGTCTTGGATGAGTAGTGAAACACCTTCTATCTTACAAAAACACTATATGCTGAGGGTTAAGTATGTATACATCTCATTTATTCACTTAATCAGTGAGTGTTAGTGTAAATGGTTGTCTGTTTCCATTTGTTATCCTGCATGGATGGATGGCTCAGTGATTGGCTGGGCGTCAATAATGGACATTTTAAATAGTCTTCTGTTGTGGACACACATTTATGATAATACTCATGACTCAAAGAGTTCACTGCAAGGCTTTCTTCATGTTCTCAACATGCACTACATTTAAGGGACCTTGTGTACTGTGAGATGCACCATCGATGACTCATTTAAAGACTTATTTATTTCCTGTAGAACTGAGAACTCAAAAAAATACAAAACTCTTCTGTGTCTGATGACCAAAAATAAAAGCTTGTTGCTTAAGGAAGGTGCATAGGCTGAAAATAAGGCAGGGTAACAAGGCATAGACTGAAACACCACAGCAGGAAGTCACAATAGGCAGCTGATGAGGATATGAGAAACTGGTTTGTGTGTGGGGGAGGGGATCAGGTGATGGCAGGGTCGGAAACAACAAGAGCAGACTAGCAGACTAGAAAGGTCCCAAATCAGCTGAGCCTATAATAAATATTGCCTCAGGCACATAATTAACATTTACTAGCTAGCGATGTGAAGACCACATGTGTTACGGAAACCTGATAGTGTCACTGCATGTCACCAAACGAATTACAGTTCATCTTGAGGGAAGCATGAATGCATGCATCAAATTCCCTGGCAATCCATCCAATGGTTGTCAGGATATTCAACTCAGAAACACAAATGTGAAACTCATGGTGGCGCTAAAGGAAATGTCAGGGTGCCACCAAAGTCACCAGGATTCATCATCTGTGAACCATGAATGTCTGTACAAAATGTCATGGCAACCCATGCTGTAGCTGTAGAGATATTTAAAACGAAAGAGTTGGACCAACCAACTGATGGCTGCTAGAGATCCCAAGAGCCTTGCTGCTAGAGATGCTAAGCAGATCACTACATAAATGCAGATGAGCTTATTGCACCGCCCACAACAGGCCAGTAAATCCCTCAAGTTTGTCAGTGTGTACAAGCAGTTGCGAAACCTGTTTTCCCTGGTGGGAGCGGAGCTGGGTCTGGGTTAGGGTAAGGACTGTTTAGACAGATGACGGAGTCTGCTTTCTGAGTGCGGCCTGTTGATGCAGGTGTGTGCTTGCTTGAGTGCACGTCTTGTAGTGTCTCCTTCGTGTTGCGGCGGTGTGTTGATCTGTTTATCCTGCATGTGTTTTTAAAATACATAAGACATTTACGATTGGAGTACTTTGTCTGTGTGTGTGATCAAATGTATGAAGTGAGTTCTGTTAGTGTTTGTGTGTGTGAGCTCTGGTCAAGTGTTGTTGCAATCAGTCTGTGATGGAGGAGGTTTTATGTTTTGGAAAATTCAGGACATGCACGTGCTTGTGCGTGTGCATGTTTGTGTGTGTCTTTCCTGACCTACATTATGTGACTTGTCTTTTACTGAATGAAACAATCTGTGACCTATATACACACACTCATTGTTGTGTAGGAAACTAATATAAAACATATTGCTTGCTACGGAAAATGCTAGCTTTTTGGTTTGTTGTTTAACCTCAGGTCTTGTGTGTCCACCAGGTGGAGGCTGGACAGACCCCGAGCTGGCTGACTTCGAGCTGCTGGTGATCATGAGCGCCACAGTTGAACCGACCTCCGCCACCTGCCAGGTTCGAACATCCTACCTTCCGGATGAGATCCTGTGGGGCTACGAGTTCCCCCCCGTCGTCTCCCTGTCTCCCTCAGGAAAATACGTAGCCGATTTCGCCTTCTTTGACAAAGTGGCCAAAACCAAAACCCCACCCCTCTTTAAGCAGGCCCTGCCCCCGAGCCCGCCGTCACAGGCATCGCGTTACCACGGCGGCAAGGCGAATGGAACGGACCCAGAGAAGATGCAATTGGAGGAGAGCTACAGGGGGGAGGAGAAGGGGCGAGAGAGAGGGCGCATCAGAGATAGCAGCCCACTGAGCGTGCGTATTAGTAATGTGTGAAGGGAGAGAGAGACAGGAAGAGGTAACAGAAAGCTGATGTGAAACCGAGATAAAGTAAAGACAGGAAGAAAAGAACAAGCTGCTCACCAGAAGAAGTCAAATTCTCTCAAACATCTCGTACACATAACACTCCGCCTTCGCGTGGGCTATTTGAGGAAAGTAAACACCTGGGTGCTCTATCACCACGACCACCAACCACACACACAGACACACCCCCAATGTGTTACTGTAACCACAAGTCAGATGACAAAAACATGGAAGATCTTTGTGTCTGCAAACAACTTCAAAGGGGTGCAAGTGACAAACCCAACATGCAGCACAGCATCAAGTCATCCACAGAGACATTTTCTAAACTTGAGTTGAATTATTGTAACGGGAGGAAACACTGCAAAAATCTCCATCTCATCAGGTCAATTCTGTGTATAAATTAGCCCTAGATTAAAATATTCTCACCACACTTGCAGACTTTTCAGCTGTTCAAAATAAGAACTCAATTACAGACTTGAATTATAATTCAATTATTATTAAGTGACTTGATAAGGTGATGTTTGCAGTGTAGTTGAACGTCTGATATGGATGTTAATCACTGAATCACAGTACTGTTTTTTTTCTCTTCTTTTTTTAATTAATAAAATACCTGCAACAGGTGGCGAAAATACTGGAACCATATTATATTTGAAAGGAATGTATCATGTTTCATGTACCCAATAGTTTCTAACAACATTGTTACTGGTTGCACCTGAAAATATTGTGCTCTTTGATATGAATGTCTTTTTTTGCGTTTATTGGGGGTAAATATGTTTAGTAATATTACTAAAAGCACTTTAACTTGAAAGAAAAGTGGCATTTCACACGAGCGGAATAACTGAACTAACTGATTCTTAATGCACTGTAATAAATGATTAAATCTTGCAGTTATGTTTGGTGTTTGTGAGTGTGAGTGTGCGTTTTTAAGCTTGAAAAATTGGTCATTTTGAGAGTGTGATAATACTGTTTGTATCAACCTTTTTAAATGTCATGTACAGCATGTCTGTGTTAATGTACAGTGTATAAAACTATGTTTTTCTACATTCTTCATTTCTTTTTGTCCTGACATTCGATGCACAGCTCCACATTTCCAATATACAATATTAATTGTTGTCAATGCATAATGTTGTTTCTGTTAAATACGGTACGCCCATCTTTTTTACTGCTGTAACTCTTTTTTCATACAGTGGTGATGAAAGTATGAAAGAAGCTGTGGATGCCAATGTCTTTCTAATTAACTACTTTTTGGATCAGATAGGTACATATATTTCGATAAAAAGAGACATTTTTCTCATTTTTACTCTGTATGGAAATGGCAACAGATGCATCAAAATGAAATCAAATTATGGTATGTTCTAGGGGACTAGTCAAAGTCCTTGGTTAACAAAACATTTGACATCTGAAGTTTTAAGTAAAAGAATGAGGAGCATCAGAAAGAAATGTACAAAGATGTTGCTAGCAACTTTTTTTATAAGTGTTTTTGTTTGAATGGCCAACGTAGCGTGTTAATAAAAGATCTATGATATATGACGTACCTGATGATCTGTTTGACATTTGTGCTCCTGCTACTACTTTGAGATTAAGTGCCACTATTCAAATGAAATCTTCTGCTCCACTAAGAGTGTCTAAGAGACTGTGCTTGGTTATCCCGTATACTGTGTATCGATCACTCAGAACACTGGGAGCTCATTGGTCCAACTTTTTAAGTAAGCACCTTCTAAGAGGCTCTTTTAATAAATGTATTACTTACAACATGTCAATATACGTGTGCATGAAACAAAACTGACTCCATGGGTAAATACATAGTGACAGATAAGAGGCCCAGTAAGGCACTAACACTTTATTATCATTTTGCAGGTAACGTTAATTAACCTTGATGGTACATTACCATAGTACAGAAAAACATACCGTGGTATTGGACTATTATATTTATGACCAAATTAATATCACCTGTTTCACAGCGTTACCATGGTGCTTTTTTTAGGTAAAAAGTCCGGCTGTAGTTTCCAGTTAGAAATCCCCACTGATGAAATCTCAGCAGGTCGTTTTTTGACTCATAGTGCTGCAAATAGTTAACAAGCAGAAGTGGCCTTTATTATGTGTATAGATACATTTGTAAAACAATAACGGGGGATTTGTGCTTTAAAGTACAGCATTGTACTCTACCATTGTTACTGCCATCTCTTTGAGAGCAAGAGTCTGACTCACTTAGTTTAAAAAAACCTGCTCTGTTTTTTGTGCAAACCACAGGAACATTGTTTGCATCCAGACCTACAGGTAGCATGCACACATCAGCCCACGCACACCACACACAGGTGCACGCACACACACACACACACACACACACACACGCACACACACTAACATGCACGCACACACACACACACACACACACACAGAAAGAGAAAGAGAGAAATGCTAGGTTTTCTCACCTTCTTTTACCACAGTGGAAGACAGTGGTGGGAAAATAACAAGAATAAGACTCAAGTGAATCTGAGACTTTCAGACACAATGAACAAGATGCTCCACTGTTCCATTTTATTCTAAGTTTAAAGATACCGTTCTGTAATGACCTCTCCAAAATGTAAAGCTGTATGCCAGCTTTGTAAAATCAAACATTACTGCAACAAAATAAAATCTGGTTTACTTGATATCTTGTTTCTCAAATGAGGCAAATAAAACGGGAATAAACCGAGCAATGCTAGTTTTACAGTGAAGGTTAGAAGAAAGTTGTGTGGGTTGCACTCAGAATTAATTTAAACAAATGATGTGTTAGTTCTCCTTCATTGGAAGTTGATTGTCTACAGTGACAGCTGTACTTCCACCATTTCCTGCCCTTTGAAGAGATATCTGACACCTGCTATCATTTCTTTGCTACACTCATGGTGTGTTGCAACCAATGTAAATTTCCTGTCAGTCTCATTAACATTTCGTGTAAAGATTTTTGAGCGCACTGAAAATGCTTCTGCTTCTGAGTTGTTGGATTATTGCGGGTAAGTCGAATACAAAGTGTATTGTTATTTGCGTGTTTAGTGTTTTGGGAACTAAAGAAACAGGCTGTAACACTTTGTTTATTGCAGTAAAGACATGTTTTAGCAGTAGGTTTCTTTTAGGCTCACGCAGGAAACAAAGTTATAAAGTTGCTCTTGGTGATTAAATTGACCAGAATACCAGAATGCTGTAGGTGCCTCACAGTGTGCCCTCCATGACCAGAACTGCACACTTATGATGTTTTTGGTTTAGGAACTTGAACGTAACAACATCTTTACTAATGCTTTGTAACAGGTGCAGTTAGCATTTTTACATTAGCTGGAAGAACATCTGTGTCTGTCCTGCACAAACAATAAATAATCAATCAATACTTAGTCACGTTATTACTGCATGTAACTTTGTCACGGAAATTTCTTTTCATTTCTGTGTGAAATGTTTCCTATCAGGTATAACAGCGGAGGACCCACCAACGGAGCACTACCGGGCGGAAAACAGTTCATTCTGTCTAAACGTTACAAAATCAGCACCACGTGATGTTAGGTGGACTTTTAATGAGAAATTTATTGTTTTGGAAAAAAAAGTAACAACCAACCACACAGACAAAGTGGATTTTAATCCAAAGGACTTCTCCTTGTGTATCAGCAAACTCACAGAGACAGACAGTGGAATCTATAAAGGTTCAATTGTTGATAGTAACTTTGTGTCATCAACTGAGATCCACAGACTCGTTGTTGAAAGTAAGTTCTAAAGAGTTTT
>JAVQJL010095968.1:0-16296 GCA_036024295.1 Nannoperca obscura
ATGTATGTATATATATATGCTAATCTAATCCTGTTAACAATATTAATGCATTAGTAATTGTTTACTGAATCAGATCAGTTGTATTTCAGTCTATACTGTATCTCAGTTAGGTTAATTGAATAAAACTATATTGATCCTGTGCAAAATATCGTCTCCGTACGACCTGCAGGAGAGTGAAGGGCTGCTCTCTGGACGTCCACCCGACTGAGAAAGCCCTCGTCGTTCAGTACGAGGTGGAGGCAACTGTCCTCGGGGAGCTGGGGGACCCGATGGTTGGAGAACGCAAAGAGTGTCAGAAAATGTGAGAATTAGACTGTTGAGTTTCTTTTAACTGCAGTCAAGGTGGTTTGAAGAATGAGAACTGGTGATTTTCTGTATCATGATTTTATTTCATACTCACACTCCTGTTACCGGCTGTAATGGGACTATGTGTCTGTGTGTCTGCTGTCCCGTCAGTATCCGCCTGAAAAGCCTGAACGCCCACACAGACACGGCCTCTTTGGCTCGGAAGGTGGTGGAGGAATGTCGGCTCATTCACCCGTCCAAACTCCGCGAGGTGGAGCAGCTGCTGTTCTACCTGCAACACCGCAAGCAGTCGAACGGTACTGCAGAGTTCATCGTGACCTCTTGTGAACAACTCTGATGTGTTCGTAGTTTTAAAAGTGCGACGCTGAATATTTACTTTTGCAGACAACCAAGAGAAGAAGCGCATGTCCCCTCGAGACTTCGCACCTTACGCAGGAGTGGAGGTACGAGCTGAGAGAGGACAGCTGATAGAGTGTGTGTGTGTGTGTGTGTGTGTGTGCAGTGCTGTCAGTCCTCAGGATGTGTTGCGTTTCCCTGCAGCTGGACGAGGAGGCGAGCATCAACAGCATCGATGAGTATGTGGAGCTGCTGTATGAGGACATCAAAGAGAAGATCAGAGGGGCCACGCTCATCTTCCAGCTGGCTCGTAACCCGGACAACCTGGAGGAGCTCATACACAACGGTACCTGCGTCTGATGAGCAGAGGAAGGGATTCAGAAATGCTCTGTTCTTCGTCTGTTCGTGCACAAACACAGTAGAAATCCAACAACACCGTTATGTTGAAACTAATATCATAATTACAAAAGCAGGCTCAAAAGAAGTGACGCTTTCCAGGTATGCCCATCAAATACATCAACTAATGTTTCTTTTGCAACACGATACTTCTGTTCAGTTCATTTTCCAGCTCCTGACACACAAAAGTATGTGGTGCATTTGCAGCGTCTCTGTGATTGCTGGCTCTGAGGCTCTGAGGGCTTTGGGCCGGGTGTCGAACCTCAAACACTTTTTTTTGGTACAGAACAAAAATTGTCAAGCAACAAAAGTTTGCATTGCATGTCTGGTCATTTTAATTCCTAGTTGTTTGTTCTTTCTTTGACCACAGTGTTTCACATTTAAATCAAAATGTAGACGTTGATTCAGCCGAAGCTCAGATATCTAAACATAAATAATATTAAAAAGTCACATGATGACGTTAAATCAATACGTTCCTTCAGATTTCAGTAAGTAATGAGGGGTCGGTTAGTTTGACAGAACGTGTGGATCTCATGAACGGAGAGACTAATGTTTATTCAGGGTTTGATCTGAAAAACTTCAACAGCGTCTCGTGGTCTTCCTCAGCAGATGGAGTTTGGCCTCCTCGATCTTTGTCTGTTGGTTTGTCTGTGAGATCTCCACTTGCGGAGGAAGACCGTGAGATGTGGCTGACAGCTCTGGAAGGCTCCAGGATGAACTTTCATGCTCAATTATTCAGAATGAATTCATTTTCTGAAAATAATCTTTTTCCTGGCAGAGCGGACGCTAAAGTTCAGGAGTGCAAACTCCAGCCGTGTTCCCAGTTCTTTTTTCTTTCATATAAAGCTGATCAGAACACAGAATCGTTGTGGCTTTTATCAGCTTGTCCGCTCGGCTCCTCTTTCTAAAGAAAACACAGCTCGGAGCCGTCGTCCTGCTGCACAGCTCCATTTGTTCCTGTCACAGCGCGTCGTCCGCCCGCTCTGTCTGCCGCAACACATCAGCCGGGGCGGCGCTGATAAGAGCCGAGCGTTCGTGTGAACCGAGAGGCCCGGGGTCGGCGTGGAAAGCCGAGACCAACTTGTGTTGAGAAGCACCCGCTGCTCCGAATCCCCAGGAGCCCCGAACCTCATCGCATTCCCCCACGCTTGTATAGATGAAGCTCCAGCTGCTCTGGCTGACTCTGAGTGATCCCGCGCTCCCGTCCCGCCTCCTTCAGTCTGACCTGTTCTGATGTTCATTTGTGTTTGTGTGTCTGTGGACAGAGACGGCCCTCGGAGCCCTGGCCAGAGTTTTGAGGGAGGACTGGAAGCAGAGCGTGGACCTGGCGACAACCATCACCTACATCTTCTTCTGCTTCTCCAGGTAAACCAGCAGCACCTTGAGTCAAACACGTGCAGAGGCCCCCAGGAGTGAAGCTGCAGGTCTGCGCGATGTCTGCGCGATGTCTGCGCGATGTCTGCGCGATGTCTGCGCGATGTCTGCGCGATGTCTGCGCGATGTCTGCGCGATGTCTGCACGATGTCTGTGCGATGTCTGCACGATGTCTGCGCGATGTCTGCACGATGTCTGCACGTGCAGCCCAAAATGTATGCTTGTGAGGACCGTACGCACTGACAAAGTGTGTGTGTCTCGTTTCGTGCATGCAGATTAACAAATGACATTTAATACAGACATAACTTCATATTTTGAAAGGATAGTGAGAGTTTCGTGTGAGGCCGACACATTAAAGAGAAGAAGTCAAATATATGTAGATTTGTTTCCATGCAATCAATCAGTGTGGACACATCTACATGGCCAAAAGTATGTGGACAGCGGGGCATAACATCCGTATGGGAAAGTCCCGGTCTGTTGAAACAGGAAGTGGACAAACACAAAGATGGAGGAGCACTGTGTCTATTAAGAGTGGTTGTACACTGAAGTATGAAGATCTGCCTCCTTGTGTTTTCCCTCCGCCTCTGCTCTCCCCCTCTCTTCCAGTAGTCCTCCACCTTTGGCAGCCTACCTAGTACTGAAGTTTCACTCTCCAACTGTGGGTTAGGAAACACTAAAATTAGCCCTCACTAGAATAATACATAAACGTCTGTCAGAGCTGATTTAAGGACGTCTGAAAACTGATCGTCACTCTTGGCCCGCGTCCATCTCCACGTTACGCTGTTTGGATTGTGAAACGGTTCAAGTTGGACTGATTATAAGTCGGACCAGGACACAGTGTTTGACTGAACGTGTTTTGACTCTGACAGTTTACTTTGTAAACTCCTTCAGGGGTGACGGATCGGGTCATTTTAATGACAGCTCCCAGCTGGAATCTCATGTCCTGGAACAAAAAGTGGATTTTCACTTTTGAAAACACACTTTGGGATAAATGGAAGTATTTTTCTCTCTCTCTCCTCCTCTAGTTTCTCCCAGTTCCATGGCCTGGTCACACATTTCAAGATTGGGGCCCTGTGCATGAACATCATCGAGCATGAGCTGAAGAGGTATGACCTCTGGCAAGACGAGCTGCAGAAGAAACAGAAGGCCTATATCCTTTTCTAAGAGTCTAAGAGGAATCCAGTTTTACTAAATAAAATAGAGGATCTTTGTTTGTTTTGTGTAAAATTTGAGTTCCTTGACTGATTTCACATGAAGAATTCTCTGAGAACCAGAATCTGAAGAAAGAACATGAGAAGTGTTTCAGGAAGTACCAGAGTCTTCTGACCAAGCAGGAGCAGCTCCTCCGAGGTACCGCAGAGACCGTTTACTCCACCTTTTACCTTACTATGTGTCAAACTGCTCTAACCTGCAGGTTCCAGCAGGCGTCCACCACACTGCAGCTTTGAACATGTCTACAAGCCCAGTTGACTTTAAAGTGACTTTATTCAACACAATTAGATGACAACGCAGAGAGTTATCAGAGATTTACTGTCCGGCCTTTAGTTTTCAGAGAAGAAGCTGTCCACTTCCTGTTCAGCAGACTGCTGAACTCAGTTAGCAGCTAGCATTTAGCAGCTAAAGAGCCAGAAATGTCCCTCAGACTGGACTGAGATTCTCCAGGAGACACAAACACGAGTCCACGGGAAGTGTTTAAACACGCAGCAGCATCTCCACGACGCTCAAGAACAACCTTTCTGATCCCGTTGTCTCTCGTCGTGTCCCACCCTGTAGTCGCTCTGTGTCTGCTGCTGAACCTGGCTGAAGACACCCGCACCGAGCTGAAGATGAGGAACAAGAACATTGTCCACATGCTGGTGAAGATCCTGGAGCGCGAGGACGAGGAGCTGCTGCTGGTGGTGGTCTCCTTCCTCAAGAAGCTCTCCATCTTCCTGGAGAACAAGAACGACATGGTGAGAGGCATCATGTTCTCTGGATAAACAGATACTGAACACTTGCTAATTCTGCTATTTTTAAACCTGGGCCCTACTTTAAGTATTTTGGGGTGTAAATGACTGCAACGTAATCCTCGTCTGCAACTGCAACCGTCAAAGTGCGTCCACTAAAAGTGTCTGTTTTTAACACAGACCCTGGTTCTGACTGTTATTGTCTGACAACATGACGGAGAGGATCCCTGCAAAGGATCCCTGTGAGATCCTTCTTGTTTAACCAGGAACTGATGCTTTGCTCAGGAAAAGTCTGTGAAAGGTCAGAGCCGGGGTCCGGGGCAAAAACAAGCACTTTTAGTGGACTTTGCCCACAAGGATCATTTTCTTTAGACACTTTGTGAATGCAGCAGGTCCAACCTCTGGGACCAGGACAGTGGAGGCTGGTAGTGCACATGGGCAGAGGGCTGTGGGTGTTGAGCATTGAATCCTGCAGGGAAATAATGAGAAACCCCTTTTGGATGAAGACATTTTGGAGTGAAGTGCTTGTTGGAGCGGCTCAGCCTCACTGTTCATTGTTTGTGTTGTTCTGTTTTCTTCCTAAACACCTAAACTAGTCGAATGTGGAGGAAACAATCGTCCTTTGTCAGTCTGACCAGCAGCTGGTGCTCTGTAGAAACGCCACCTGAAACCATCAGCTTATCAACTGTGGACTGAGTGAATGCTCAGAAGGTCCACTCTCGGCCACGTGTCCCTCAGCGCTCGTACAGGAAGCGACTCTCCCTAAACCGGCCCCACCTGGTTCCAATCTCGCTCCGTTTGTGGGTCTTTATGAAAGCCAGACCCTGTTAGGAGCTGGTTATATCTGCTCGTTTCCCCTCCAGCGTATCTTTTGATTCCGATTAAAGAACCCTTCGGGGGGTTTAGACCCACTCCAGCGCGTCCAGCAGATAAGTAGTGGTTTCAACACTCGCACTGAGTTCACACAAGGGACCGGGGTGTTTAATTGATTAAAGGAAGGCTGATCACTTAGTGATGCAGTGCTGTCTGTCAGCAGCTTTTATTTACTCAGCAAACATGTTGGGACTTTCTCCGGGTCCTGGTACGGGTTTTGATGGGGGCTTTGTGTCCCTGCTGCTGTCACTAATGGAGGGGGAACGCCAGCTGTAATTGACGCAGGCTGCAGTTGATTACTCCGCTCGGGGGTCTGGTTTGCGACGGTGCGACTGGAGCTGGTTTTGCACACAGTAGCAGCGAGTGCGTGTTTTTTGGGGGTTTTCAGGTTGCGTCACCGTGATATCTGACGGTGGGGAGACCACAGGTTAACACGCGGCACTGCTGGCACGCTCACACCAACGACACATTTTCACACTGGTGTCACCAGCTCAACACCTGCAGGCCGTGTTTTTGCTTTTGAGTGTTATTTCATAAATCAAGACATAATTCCTGTATTTAAGTACAGGCCTGTGAAGCTAAAACTGACGGAGACTTTCAATTGAATGCAGATTTTCTGCATGGAAGTAAAATGTATTTAGCTGTGTTGCACTTCCAATACTCAACCTTTACAAATATAATGACCAAAACATAAAGTACAAGTCAGCAAAATGTCCTTTAAGTGTCTTTATAATGCAGAGTGGCTCCTTTCAGAGTCGTAAAGTGCGTGTGTAAATACTATTACTGGATTGTTATTAAGCAGAAGCTAGTGTTTCTGGGTTTACTCTCCCTATTTGAAGAAAAATTCTGATCTTTTTGCAGCGTTTCAACATTTTAATTTGTTGGTGAACTACAGAAGCTCTGGTGAAATCTTTCAAACATCTTCCTGCCTCAACACTGGCCTCAGTGTGTCCAGCTGACGATAAAGTATTAAATAAACAACAATATCACAGATATATTTTCCAGCAGAACCTGGAAGTTTGACTGGTTCTCTCCGCTGTCTGCAGACGGAAGCCTTGGCCGTGGAGAAGCTGGCTCGGCTGGTTCCCTGCGAGCACGAGGAGCTGCTGAGCACCACCTTACGCCTCCTGCTCAACCTCTCCTTCGACACGTCGCTGCGCAGCCAGATGGTGCAGGCGGGACTCCTTCCCAAACTCTCCTCGCTGCTCGGTAATCCGCCCGGCTTGTTGGTGTTCCTGTTGTGTGTGTGTGTGTGTGTGTGTGTGTGTGTGTGTTGGCCTCTGTATCAGGGGAAGCGTTATTTCAGGGCACATGTCATGAGATCCCCTCGGCGCTGCAGCCTCTGATCAGTCACTGCTGAGGCGTACGTGCAGGTGCAGCTGTTACCTGCAGGCCTCCACCCGCCTCTGGTGACTCTCCCGAGCGTGCGATCGCTGCATCGTCTCATCAGAAGCATCTTTGACGGCGCTTTTGAAGCCTCTCAGGGGGAGGCTCGGGTAACGGGGCATAATTAATATAATATATTTGTTAGAATAACATGCCGGAGCCTCTGCACAAATGTTGTTTTTGCAGGAGCCGGCCGAAGAGGTGGAGAGGTCTTCAGAGATTTAAAGGAGTGGGGGGAAGTGGAGTGGGGTAGCTCCTTCAGGAAGCGAGGCACACACATAATATAAGTTAACGCTGAAATATTACGCCTGCTCACAGTTGTGACACTGTTGAGTTCGCCTGTATTTGTGTGTGTAATTCGCTCTGCATGCGAGCCGACGCGTCATTAATCATCTGCTCTCACTGCACCGCGACGCCCGTCTTATCTCTCTCCATCCAGACCCCACCCGAGGTCGTGACCCCTGCTGATCAGCCTCCACGCTTGATCCTGAACTCACCAGCAAAGAGGATTCCTCTTTCAGATTGATCCTGAACTCTTATTTCCATAAAGACTTTAACTTCAATAAACAACAGTTAGTTGTGTGATTGGTCGATGGACAGGAAACTGATCAACAGTTGTTGGAGGATGTTAATCACAAAATACACTTTATAGATCTTCACACACGACCACATGACCAAAACAACAGAATCATAGAATTAAAACATAGTTTAGTTTTTAACATTCTTTGGTTTCAGCTCCTCAAATGTTTGTTTTATATTTATTAATCCCCCAAAACCATCACATTAATGGACCATGAAAAAAGATCATTAGTTGCAGCTTGGTCACATGATGTCGTTACGTTGCATAAACACATTAGGAGACTTGAGTGTGTGTGTGTGGTGGAGGGGCGGGGCGGGGGGGGGTCTTGCTTATTTATCCAGAAAACGCAGTAACAACGGAGCCCAGACGCCTCTTAATGTAATTTTACGAAGGTTGGGCAGTTTTAACTCGGGCTGGGGTGTAATTGGAGTTTAGCTCTCCCACTAACTGCCCACGAACAGTCTAGTTAATTATTAACACCCCCCCCCCCCCCCCCCCTCACCTTGCCCCAACCCTGCTGGTGTTTTGAACATTTAATGGGATCTCTCTCTTCGCCCGTAAAGGATCCTCCGTGTTCCTACCAGCAGAGAGAGAGAGAGTGTCTGTGTGTGTGTGTTAAGGTATTGGTTGAGGTAAAGGATCACTAATGAGAAGCACATGTTCTGGCCCATCGCTGGCTGTGCTGGAAGGGCCCGAGCAGCGTAGCTTTAACTTATTAAAGGCAGTAAAATTGATGCTTCCTCCTGTTTTCCCAATTAAAGCTGGAAGCCGTCTCTCCCTCCTGTGATTCCAGGGGTTCACTGGGCACATCTGGATCCAATGCTCGCCGATAAGGCTCCCTGTACGGCCGGTGACCGAACACGGCTGGGACCAGGTTTAACTGGACCTGCTGGTGGGCGTTACAGGAGGGCTGTTGGGTGGTTCTGGTCCAGTGAAGAGCCTCTCTCTTAACACTTCTCTTAATGAAAAGTTCTCGGGTCAAACGCTGGTCTGAACTCTATTAATTCTCTCTGGCTGGCTCCTCCTCCAGACCTCCAGCACCCCCCCCACCCCCCGGCTCAGAGGTCAAACTCATAAAGGTCCCGGGCTCACTGACAGTCTAACACTCAATCCATTCTGTCTTTATCTGCTTCGTGCTGCTGCTGAGACTCGATAAGCTCCAGAAACCCTGGTGACTTCTGGCCGTTTCTACCCCGGCACAAGTTTCTGCACCACACTTCAAAGGAGGTGAACAGATGATCGTTTGTAGTGACAACATTAAAAGTTGCACTAATCAATAGTTTAATGGTAACAATGCATCAGTGGACTATATGTAATGTACAAGGTGACGAACTCACCACACTCGGGGGGTTTCAGCCTCTTTTCCTGCCTGGTTCAGAGGTTTCTCTCAGGAGTTCGTAGAGACCAAAGTTAAAAACTAGAAAGGTTCCGGACACAAACACGAGTCCAGTGGGACGATCGTGTTGCCATGACTTCATGAGGTTTTCAGCTTGTTGTGCTTCCTCGTTGTAAACGCAGCGAGCTCTGTGGATTATTTTACTACTAACGTAAAGTTCTTTACATGAAACGATAATCTCATGTTCCGGCTCAAACTAATAACATGTTGGTGCGTCTCTCGCTACTGTCTCACTTCCTGTCTGAGCTCATTGGTTCCTACTAAAGATGTAAACACACACACACACACACATATATATATACATATATAAATATAATCTCTCTCTCAAAATACTTTATTGATCCCTGAAGGGAAATTGCTTTTTGTACAGTTGCACTGCTCAATAAAGTTATTGAGAAAAGAAAAATAAACAGTAGAAAATAAATAAAAGAGAAATACAAAATATAAAACTAAGGATATATGCAAGAGATATATATATATATATATATATATATATATATATATATTAAAAAAACAAACACCTAATTTCATGACAGGTCTTCTGTTCTGAGGTAGATTCTGTTAACCCCCAGTCCGTGGGGACTATTTTCAGCTGCAGATTAATCCACTTTTGCTGCTCTATTATCAAGTATTTCTATTTATTTCCATTCTTCTGGAAGATTGTGGATATATAAAGAAAGTGTGAAAATATATATTTAGTCCTTTCTTTAGGCAGCATGAAAACTCCACGTTTAACCTTTTTTTAAACATAGTTTTCCCTCCGGTTAGTGGCCACGAGACACGACAAGCTGAGAAAGTGCAGTCGGGTGCTGCTGGTTCTGGACTGAATGCCCATTAATATAAAAAAAAAAAAAAACACACTCTCTCCTAGATGTGGTCATTGGCACAAGCGGTCATTCATGCGTTGCCTTTGTGTTTGTGTTGCAGCTGACGAGGGCCAGAGACAGCTCAGCATGTGCATCCTGTACCACATCAGCATGGACGACACATTCAAGTCCATGTTTGCCGACGCGGGCTGCATACCGCAGGTAAGACTGGCTAATGTACGCCGCCAGCAGACCGAGACGGACGCATTAGCATCGGCATCCAACGGCACCCGGGAATTAATGCACGAGAAACGGAGCGAGCCACATCTGGAACCCCTGGAAAATGACGAGGACTCTCCACTGAAGAGTGTTTCTGTGTCTCCTTCACGCAGAAACAAACTCAGATGGAGTTGTGATGCTGAAAAAGTCCAAACACGTCTGTTGAGCTGCACTTCCTCCCGCTCAGCCGCTCCCTCCTCTGCGTCGGCCGTTAGCTAAATGTGCGTTGTGTTTGTTTGTGGAGATTGGGTGTAAACGCCCGCCAGAGGCTTGTTTGCTCAGAAGGTCGTGGATCTGGCCCCCGGGGCTCCCCTCATATGTAGAAGGGGCGCAGGCCAGCAGCGTGGCCAGGATGTGACCTCCGACCCCGCCCCGGGGCCCGCTCACTCTCGCTCCTCGCTGCCCTCTTCTGCCTCCACTCCTCTAATGCTTTTATTGACGACTGTAACACAAACCTGCGCCGTCGTTCAGTAGAGAACAAGGTCGAGGACTCGGGGATATTTTACATTCTACAATCATACATTCAATGCTTTTTAAGGCGGATTTTGATTGTTTTTAGGAAAAATAAATGGAAATAAAAAAGTTTTCAGTATTGAGATCATAATGTAGAGAGAGACGATTTTCTGAAAGTATTGAACAGTAGAAATACGTTTTTATAGATTATATTTGTTAGGTTGGTTGGTGGACGAGGTGGTGATATATCAGTGTGGCTAATTGCAATTAATCAATTAATATTGATTTTCTCAGTGATTTGAGTTGCAGGAAGTCTCTGTGGAGCAGAACAAGTCCACATGGTCTCCGATTATTTATATTTCGTGTCACTCATCCTGTTGCCTCATGCAGTATCTCCATGTAGAAATACATCCTCAGCACACCACCTCACCCCATTTCCCACCTTCTCTCTCTGTCTCACCTCTTTTTAAGACCTCTCTTTTATCACTTTCCCAGGCCAGTGACTGACCGGTTCCTTTCTCCTGCTGTTAATGGGCTGGATGTGGGGTTTCCAGAGCAGTTATGTGAGGAGAGGAACAGAGGTGGAGGTGGGGGGGCGGAGGTGGAGGTGGCTGCGCTGGTCCGACTGCAGCGTGGCACTGCGGCCCCGACTGGGCCTGCGGTGGCTGTCTGTGGTAAATAAGCAGAGGCAGGTGCCAGAGAGTCTAGACGGGGCTGATTTGGGGGTCCGGGGCCCCTGGTATGTGATACCTAACCCAGCCTTTCTCTCCTGATTCCTGACTCCTCACAGGGAAGCAGTGCACCCCCCCCTCAGCTCAAAGCTTTTCCTGTTTAATGTTAAATCAGTGCAGGAGAGACGGAGTGAGGGAGGAGGAGGAGGAGGAGGGTGTTGGGGAGCGACGCTCGCCTTCCCTTCATCTCAAACACTCTTATTTTCTTATTTATCAGTCATTCTTTAACCTTTAACACGACCAGCAGCAGCAGAAAGAGATGCTGCCTTTAGAAAACGTCCTCTTCTTCCAGAACGACTATGAAACGTGTTTCCAACACTTCTCCTGCGTGTTAGCGAGTCTCTGCGGGGGGAGTTACTGACATGTGATCCCTGTGATTGACAGCTGATGAAGATGGTGTTTGACTGCGGGGAGGAGAAGATGGACGTCGAGCTCCTCTCGCTCTGCATCAACCTGGCCGCCAACGAGAGCAACGCCCAGGTCATCTGTGCAGGTACGAGCCCCAGAACAACGGGACCGAGACGTTTGGTTGTTTTAAAATCTAACACCAGCTGTTCCTCGTTGCTGCTGCTTCTCTGTTGCCGTAGGTAACGGTCTGAAGATGCTGATGAAGCGTGCCGTGAAGCTGAAGGATGTTCTGGTGATGAAGATGATCCGAAACCTTTCTCAGCACAGCGGACCCACCAAGAGCCTCTTCCTGGTCAGTACCTGGGCGGTCCTGGTCCTGGTCCCGGGCTCCCTCTCCCATTTCCTGTCTGCGTCTCACCTGTCGACCTTTTCTAATGAAGGCCATGAATGTGGTTTTGAACAGCTGCTCTTTATAACTTCCTGCGGTGACTTGGTTTAAATATTAATATTGTGTGTGTGTGTGTGCGTGTGCGTGTGTGTGTCTCCGTGCGTGCGTGTGCGTGTGTGTGTGTGTGTGTGTGTAGGACCACGTTGGCGACCTGGCGGTTCAGATCCGTGAACACGAGGCTGAGGAGTTTGTTATCGAGTGTCTGGGCGCGCTGGCTAACCTGACCGTCCCCGACCTGGACTGGGCGCTGGTGCTCCAGGAGTACAACCTGGTGCCTTACCTGAAAGACCGACTCAAGCCAGGTGTGTGTGTGTGTGTGAAGGACTGATTTAACATTTAACTGACTACGTGGAACTTTTCTGGTCTCAATCCGAATGTTTTTTGGGGTTAAATTTGAATCCCGATGTTCCAGAGAAGCTTTGAACCCACAGGACGACCCCGACACTCATCCATCTCCCTTTAACAGTCTCTCCTGTGCCCCGTCTTAACCCCGGACTGCTCTCCTCAAATCCCACTATCAGTGAAGTGTCACTCCTCGGCCATGATAAGAGGACAGAGACACCCTCATTAAGGTCTTATCTCCACCTTTCATGACCTCTGACCTCCGAACCCTCAGTTTCCCCTTTTTGTGTCTTTTTTTTATCAAAGCAGAATTTAAAAGTCTAGATTGCAGCTTGTTTTTAATTGGCCGATAGTAAAAGTTCAGTTTCCAAGCTTCCTCTTTTAGTTTCTGTTGAATCAGATGCATTTAGTTTTGTATTGTTAGTGACCACCTGCCAGATCCACTTAGGCTGTTGTTGTTGTTGTTGTTTATGCCTCTGAGTCTCATCCATGTCACTCGTAAAGATCTTAAAATTGCTTTGATTAGTTTGAAAGGTGCCATATAAATCCATTTTTATTGATTGATAGCTGGTCATGGTTACCGATGCAGTACCTTTTTAGAAGTTTATCGATAAAATTAAACAAAATACTCGGCCTAAATTTGGTTTAAATTGACAAAATGAAACGTTTGTAATAAGAGTTAGATACTAACCTGATATTCTTTATGTGCTTTCAGTAAGTGATTATATTGATATAATATTTATTATTGATTGATTACACAAAGAGAACAAGGCTCACCAATTCCCAGTGAACCCTTGCACAACTAATTCTATCAAACCCGGTTTGAGTCATTTATTGATCTAAAAACGTAATGGATGCCCTCACACGTGGAACAGAGCCCGTGTGTGATCCTTCCAGACTGCGCTGCTTTCAGGAAACTCCAGCAGCTGCAGTCACAGAACGTGGACGTGTTCCCGGTCGTTCTGCTCGGGTTCACAGGCCAAATGTTTGGGAGGATCTGTGACGGTTTCTTTGCCAGTCGTCCACTCAGCTCGTGCTTTTCCCTGATGTCAGGCTCTGCTGAGGACGACCTCATCCTGGAGGTGGTGATCATGATTGGCACCGTGTCCACGGATGACTCTTGTGCAGCCATGCTGGCCAAGTCCGGCATCGTTCCTGCGCTCATCGAGCTGCTCAACGGTAAGAACCGAGGCCCGAGCCGCGGCGTTTTCTACGCTCTGCGTCAGGAAGCGACAAACAGAAGATTTAAATTCGCGTTTTGTGAGAATTCTTCTCTTTTGGCTCCGGAGGAGCATCATAAAATGTAGCGTCTAGTGTTTTTCAAGGATCCTGAGAGATGTCCATCTCTGAGACATCTCTCAGGACATGATACTAAATTGCTTATTTAAGTAAACCACCTTAAAACCCGGACACAAGTCTTCTGCTATTTAAGGGAAACTTAACGGTAAATTCAGTTTTATTTCTGTAAAAATGTTGTGGACTGTGTGGTTCTAATTATGTCTCCACATAACTGCATTTCTTTATCGAGTTAGACATTAACTCTTTTTTGGAATGTGCTTGAATTTGTATACAATCCCTAAAAAAGGCTTGATTTTCAACATAATCTGGTGTTTCAACATCATCACAACCAGATCTCTTTGGATACTTGAAATGAAACTATTACATCGTCCTTTTTGTTTCTAGAAATAATAATAATATAATAATCATTTCAAAATCCCCGTTACAAAGTGCTTCACAGCTGTGGTGGAGATTCTTTCTTATTTCCATCGGAGAAGTGAGCAAATAAATGATGATTCAACAGATCGTTGTCTTTTGATATTTTTAATAAAGCAAATAATAATTAAAAAAGAAAGAAAGGAAAGTGAAAACAACACTAAACAGGCCTGATTCACTCTATTTCAGCTGAAAGATGGAGATCAGACACCACATACTTATAACTTCATCAACACGCAGCAGCAGAAGAAAAGATATCAAGTCAACTCTGTTCTCAGTCTTGTCTGTAAGCTCAGTGTCCCCACCCGGGGATAAGAACACAGACTGTTCTTAGTGCCCAAAACAATTTGTCTCATTAGTTTGTCGCATATTCAATCATAAGAACTGTAATAAAGAGAAATGTTTCCACTGCAACGGCAAAATAAGTCATAAAATCAACAAAGTAGATGCAGAAAAAACAATAAAAGGAACTAAAATTAAAATAAGAGACATTATAAGACGATGTAAAACTCATGTAAAATCAGGGAAGGCTCTCCGATAAAAGTCTCTGCCAACCGCATAACAATTAAAGTCTTTGAGAGTCTGGAAGTGTTTGTTTTATGAACCTTGCAAGTGCTTGAATTGCACCCTGGATTAGTTTGAAAGTTTGAAACGCGCTGTTTCCTCCGCAGCCCAACAAGAGGACGACGAGTTTGTGTGTCAGATTGTCTACGTCTTCTACCAGATGGTCTTTCACAAAGCGACCAGGGACGTCATCATCAAGGACACGCGTATCCTTTATGCTCTCATTTCCATGTCTGTCTCATCCAGCGACCTCTTTAACCCCTGCTTTTACTTACGTTTCTATCCCTCTGGGGATTCTGTGATTGTGCACAGTTGTGCTCAGTGTCCGATTACAGAAATGCTTCCTGTCAGCGTGTTTTGATTGATGTTTTTCTTTCTGCGTGAAGAATAGAAACAGGAATATTTGCTTCAGCCGCAGGGCACCTGTCTCGTCCCGACAGAGGATGAAATGTTTGTCTCTTTCCTTGAGTCCTGATCTCAGAAGCGCCGGCTTACCTCATCGACCTGATGCACGACAACAACGCAGAGATCCGCAAAGTGTGCAACAACACGCTGGACATCGTCGCTGTGAGTCTCTGTCAGCAGCACAAACTCCCGAGCTTTCAATGAGAAGAACAGTGTTTGCTAAACTTTCTAAACACTTGCACAACTGTTTATTTTGGATAAATGCATTAACCTGCTCGGGGGGGTGCCAGGCTGCATTACAAACAAACTGGACTTATATTATTGTTGTTATTTTATATTGATTCAAGGATTTTTATTGTCATACTAATCTCACTTTCACATGAGACTGCACGAAAGGAAATACTGAGGTCTCGGTTAGAAGCCAATAAAAGAAACGATTGATGAAATAATAAACAAACGCAGCATAAACAGAAACAATCAGAGCAGCAGCAGCCATTCAGATATGCACAAGTCCTGATTTCAGGTCACAGGAGAACTACAGAGCACATTTACAGAAGAAGAAGAAGAAAATAATATACAGAAATAATATACAGAATATAGAGTCAAAAAGAAGTTTTTTTAAGATGTGCACTGAGACTGAGAGAGCAGAGTGTAAAGCTTCTCCGTGCTGGGATGTCACATGACCCTTTAACACAGATTGGGCCCAAATCGAATCAGCTAATCGTGTTGATGAAGGTTTTAAATCAACGTTTTGACACTTTAACACAGGATCTTAAAAGCAGTTAATGCATCAGAGCAGTGCTTTAGTTCTGCATGTTCCCAACGTTACAACAGCTGCCAGAACCTAATGAAACTCTGCAAGTTATAAAGTGAAAAGTAAGATAGAGATGAGACTTCTGTCAGTAACTCCTGCAGCAGCAACATGAACACGTGTTCTCCGTCTCCTGATGTGGCCCGCTCACATTTGACATCAGCGATTAACTGAAACCGACGCGTTCACGAGTCACTTTTTGAGTGACAGCTGTGGTCAGCTTCCCCGTCAGTGCGTGATCACTGCCAGACCTCAGATCAGCGTAATTAGCTGTAGATTACAGCCAGGCAGTACAGCGGGGCGAAGGAAGTGTTTCATTGAAATTATCAGTGAGACCTATTAAGATGTGAACCACATGAAAGGCAGCCGGCGTGTTCTGGAGTGTGTCAGCGGCTGGACAGCAGAGGTGAGAGAGGAAGCAGAGCACACACACACACACACACAATCATTACGGCCTGGCTGTGCAGCGTCCCTCTTGGCTGCATAACTGTGCCGTCCTGAGATGTGGGCCTTTGATCACCGCCGCCGTGCTCGTGTACAACTTCACAGGGAACTTTCTGGAGGCTCCAAGTGGGACAGAGGCCTGATTCAAGAGATATTCTTAGCCTGGATGTATTTCCAGACGAATATGTTGAAAAGCTCCCAAATAAACTTTTGTGCAACTTCACCCCCCCCCCCCCCCCCCCCCTGCTGTCATGAGCTCAGCTGCTGATAACTGATTACTCAGATTAAACTAAGATAAGAACCTACTTACTCCTTCAAAAAGACACACAGCTCCTCCCACGTCTGGTGGTCAACAGGCC
>JAVQJL010095982.1:0-11430 GCA_036024295.1 Nannoperca obscura
ATGTGTTGTGTTTTCTGTTAATGTGTTGTGTTTTCGTTAATGTGTTGTGTTTTCTGTTACTGTGTTGTGTTTTCGTTAATGTGTTGTCTTTTCCGATTTGCGTTTGTGTTTTGCACTTCAGGGCCACCGTACACAACCTCAAAACTTGCTTCTGATAAATGTTAGACACCAGCGTGCTTGAAAGCAGCAACAGGAGGCATTTTTCCATTTTCTAATTTTAATATTGAAGATACAAAGTATTGTGATATTGAAGACACCAAAACTTATTTTCATTTAACCAAAAGGTACCCAATCCATGATCCTCGTATGAACTGCTATGGTGACAAAGAGGAACTGGCTGGAGTCAGGACATATGGAGTGAGAGATCTCAATGAGACTTATGACGTCTACTGCTTCATAGAGAAGATGACAGGTAACCTGTGATGAACACTGCAATTTCTCCATTTGTAACTGTTGTGGTTTTCAAATTTGGGGCATTTTAAGCATATTCTTTCATTATTTTTGTCTTTATTTATCTGATACAGGCAGAGTTTTCTACACCACTTCTGCAGAAAAGTTTACCTACTCTGAGGCAGTGGTGGCATGCGCCAATCAGGGAGCTCAGTTGGCTACTACTGGTCAGCTGTACCTGGCCTGGCAGGGTGGGATGGATGTCTGTAATGCAGGCTGGCTGGGAGACCAGAGTGTCCGCTATCCCATCAACATTCGTCGGCCGCAGTGTGGAGGTGGTCTGCTGGGGGTGCGAACTGTTTACCTCCACACAAACCAGACGGGATACCCACTTCCAGAGTCCCACTACGATGCCTTCTGCTACACAGGTAGGCCATCCTTTGGACAAAGAATGGAGATATTGACAGGGCTGTTATGCTCATCATATTTTCAGAGATTCTTATGTCAAGAAATTGAACATTGATTATAAAAGTTTATTCAGCGTGATTTTGTGCTCTTTGAGGAAGACTGTTGTAGAAAAAAGTCCAGCGTTTGGGCCAGATATGAGCCTGGACCTCTTCTCCAACACTTAGTCTTCTGCTTAGCAACTCTGCTGCAGAAGTCTCAAACAGGTTCAAAAAGACACTGGATCAGACGTCTGATGCAAAGAGTTTATTCTTTCAAAGAAATAAACCAGAGTTAGCCCGGAGCTGAACTCAACACAAAATGCATGTGCAGGCCATTTTATAATATAAATAACCCAACCCATTCTAGGTGGAGGTCTGTGATGGATTTACCTTTTTCCTAGCTATTACCCAATCCTCGTCCTGTACATACTGCAGTCATCTCTAAACTGGGATGGTCCAGCCCCCTACTCAGGCTGGTTCTGACCTGCGTTTCACATGTGCAGAGCACACCACCACTGTAGGTTTTTAATGAGTGGTCGGGTAGCCCAACTGTTGGGGCAAAATCTGTACCACAACAAATCCAGCTGACATCAGCTGGACACACCAACCATCCCCTCATACTACTCACACACTTACTTCTCAGTAAATCATCCAACAGGGCCTGTTGCACTTACACACTTAAACTTAAAATGGATACAGATGAAATATTTGTTCCTCAGCAGCAATGAGGATTTGGCTGGGAGACCTAAGACATAACAAACACATAAAACAAAATTTTATTTTTCCACATTGAAGTTGGCAACCCTAGCTACAACGTGCAGCAGTTTTCAGTGAAAAGCTTTAATAAACACACTATACAGTACCTGTCCAGCACCAAATACCAATCAGATAATCAGAAGTTACTAGCTGGTGAACACAGTGGAGTATTTAGTAGCTATGGAGCCGCTAGATATTTCCCACAGGAGTTGGTAGAAACCAACATGGACTAAATATTGGACTTCATCAGGTGGCCAGATACACATCATCAAATGAATGCTAATGTTACTCTGTGTCTACTGGATGTGTTTTGTGATTCGTCATATCAACTTTTTATGGTGATAATATATTGATTTACAGTTTGTGCACTGCTTACAGGTTGCCCAAAAAAATGTGCAGGTTAAAAATTTGTGAAGTTGCAAATTACTGGATTACAGGCTTGTTAGAAACTCAAAATTGTTGGATCGTGCGTTTACATGCTCTACATACATTTTTGATATGTGCTGTCAATACTGCTACAACTAATTTGAGCATTTTCTTACTAATCTCTCTCCTCAATCACCTCCAGAGTCCCCTGATGAGGAAGGGTCAGGCAGCATAGAAGAGGGAAGTGGCGTGCTGAGGGTTACCACAGTGACACAGAGCCCAGAGGTGTTCTTCAGGAGGATGACAACAGAAAGCGAGATGGTTGGAGAGGTGGAGACTCAGCAGCCGACTGTTATAGACTATACCTTCACCTTCACAGAGAGCCCTACTGAACTGCCGCAGCTAAATGTCACTGGGTTTGTCATTGACCTGATAGAATCAGCCATTGCCCATCCCGACACAAGCAAGGAGCACAGCAAAGGCTTTGTGATGTCTCCAACTGGTCAGTGAAAGAACTGCTGATGAAAGTTATAATTTCTGTAACTTCACATAGCCATTCTAGTGAGTTTCACTAATAATACTGTCCGTAATAAGGAAAAATGCCTCCCCTACATAAGATTTCCCCCTGTTTCTTTGTGCAGGTTTGGTATTTCATTATCGCTCAGGCTCTGGCCACTATGCCTTCACCTTCATTGAGGCCCAGCTGGCCTGTCAGAGTGTCGGAGCATCCATCGCCACACCACAGCAGCTGCAGGCAGCATATGAGGCTGGGTATCACCAGTGTGATGCAGGATGGTTACTGGATCAGACTGTAAGGTAAATCTGACATCAGACATTCAGAGCAGGTAAAGAGATTCCTGTCCCAGACAAAATGTCATCACAAATTCTCTTTTCTAGGTATCCCATTGTTTTCCCTCAAGATAAGTGTGCTGGAGATCTAGGGGATCAACCTGGAGTTCGGTCCTATGGTTTGAGGCCAGCAGAGGAGAGATATGATGTGTATTGCTACATTGATGAGCTCAAAGGTTAGCTTGTAAAAGTACCCACTCTAAGAATAAAAGCACAGAGACACGGCTACTCTGTTAAGACATTATAAGTTACATAAATGTATTATTTGAAGTTATTTTCTTTCTTTTTCACCAACTTGATATATCCTCAGGTGAGGTTTTCCACGTGGGCTCCGCTGAGGGTTTCACCTATGACGAGGCTGCTTCTAGCTGTGAAGAACAAAATGCTGTATTGGCCTCCACCGGAGAGCTCTACGCAGCTTGGAAATTGGGTTTTGAGAAGTGCCGTGCTGGCTGGCTAGTGGATCGTAGCGTCCGCTATCCCATCAACAAACCTCGCTCTGAGTGTGGAGCTGGGAAATCAGGAGTGCACACTGTGTACGCTCAGCCCAATCAGATGAGCTTCCCTGAACTTGATGTCAAATTTGATGCATACTGTTTCAGAGGTAAATGCTTGACTGTTATCTAACGGACTCATTCAGAAATCATATTTTCATTATCATTGATTTAGCATTTTCTCTTAATTCTTACAGCAGATATTCTACTCATTGCAAATGAAACTGGATTGAACGTCACAGATATCCCGGAAACCCTCCTTAACCTAACATCAATAACTGATTTGTTGAGGCATGGTAAGCTATATTCAAATCATGAATAAATTACTTTCTTACTTGTGCAGATATCCCTTTTATTTTCCATGTCCCTCAATCATTTTTTATATGTCCCATTAGGTGTTTCTTCCATTGTCCCTCCCATTTTTGTAGAGACTTTGGACTCTGGCTCAGGGTCTGCGGATGGCGGTGCTTCTGGAGGTCACTCTGGAGACTCGTCGGGCTCTGGAGACCTGTCTGGTTCTGGAGACCAGGTAATCTCTGGAGATCTGTCTGGTTCTGGAGACAGAATTATCTCTGGAGATCTGTCTGGCTCTGGAGACCTGTTTGGTTCTGGAGACAGAATTATCTCTGGAGATGTGTCTGGCTCTGGAGAACTGTCTGGCTCTGGAGACTTGTCTGGTTCTGGAGACCTGGACAGCAGTGTGAATGCTGAGCTGCCCAGTGGAGCATCAGGTTTGAGCAGTACAGAAGCTTCTGGATCAGCTCTCACTAGAAAAGGATCCAGCTTTACTGTTGTTTTTTCAGGCACTGATAGCACTGTGTCTGGAGAGGGCCCAGTTTCAGGAGGATTCCAAGAAGCTGGTGAAGGAAGCACAGAGATCTTTATCTTCCCTTCATCTGAAACGGGCTCTGGGGTGCTCAGTGGCAGTGGGGACCTGTCCGCATCTGGCACTGGATCTGGTTTCAGCTCTACAGAGAGTGGCTCTTCTATCGATAGCTCTGGGCAAAGTGGACAGTTCTCAGGCATGTCATCCAGTTTCATTACCAGCCTGGACTTATCTGGCTTCAATGGTTTCCCATCAGGATCCTTCTCTGGAAGTGCTAGTGGACAGTCAGGAGAGCCTTCGGGAAGTGGAGAACCTCAGATCTTACTGATAGATGGTGAATTGCTCGATGCATCCACCCCTATTACCCACAAGAAGTTTGAGCTTGGCGGAGGCCTACTGGCATTCAGTGGCTCTGGAGACATTTCAGGATCTGGGATCCTCATTGACGATCTCAGTGACTTGGCCTCTGGTAGTGGCTCTGGGTTCTTTTCAGGCGTGACCTTTGTGGGGTCAGGTTTAACTGACCCTACAGTATCGTCCTCTGGAGGGCAGGAGACCTCTGGGTTTTTACTCTACAGCACTGGACAGGGAAGAGGTGGACATTTGTCTGGATCTGGAAGCTCAAGTTTTCTCTCTGGGTCTGGATCTGGAATGTTTGCATCAGGAATATTTGGATCTGAGTCATCAACGACCGGAGAAGAAGGTAGTGTTACGTTCTTGACTGGGGATTTCATGACAGAAGTATCCGTAGATACTATGCCACCTATGGAGCTTGGACAGGGATCAGTGGAGTATAGTGGAGAAGGAGGCAGTAGCAGCAGTGGTTTCTACTCTGGTAGCAGAGAAACTCGCTTGTCTGCAGCCAGGGGCATGTTTTCAGGATCTTCCTCTGGAGATCTCCCACAGGTAATGCTGGCCTCTCCATCCAGCAAGTGGGCACTGACAGGAAGCACCACAGCACCACAGGAGGCCCTTAGTGGGGCTAAACTGTCACAGACCCCTGGTGACATTTATGGAGCTCCTGGCCCTGCGCTTGTTCCTGCAGGACTGGTTGCTCCTCCTATCACAGCTGCACCAGCCTCTGTGCGAACACCAGGCATTGTTGAGGGTAGGTTAACCTATTCCCTGTTTTTTAGTCATTGGTTATTGACACGTTGTCGTGTATTTTGTGAAATCAAGGGATATCGTGTGTGGGGGGATATGAAAATCAGTGATTGTTTAAATCTTCAAACATCCTCACAATATAACATTTAATGGAGCTTGTCATTCATAGAGGGAATAATGTTTTAATCCCTTTACCTGTTTTTCTAGGTGGTCTTAACCCATGTAAACCCAACCCCTGTGGTGCTGCTTCATGCACAGTAGAAGACGGGGTTGCTCTATGCCATGGTAAGTCCCAAAATGGGGACCAAGTGCCATTTTTACTCTTCTCCTTTCTACTTATTATCAAATTCCATATTGTGAGATGATGTTTTGGTTTAACGGACTTTGCCTGTTGAGCTGTTTGCATGTTTTATATTGCTGGTCTGTATTCTGTTTATTAATCAGCTTATTGAGATATTTTTTGATACATATTTAACTGATTGTGATTTACTGTTTATGAATCAGTATTACTAGGCTTAACAAACATTTATTATCTCTCTTTTCTGTTCTGTCTGTTGGTGTGTTTTGCATCATATTTTTGCTATGTTTGTGTTCCTTTGATTTCCTTATGTTTATTTTGTCTGTGTCTTGCTATGGTTCTCTGTATTTGTGTGGCCGATTGAATGTTAATGCGCTTGTCAAATATGTACCAGCTCTGCTCTGAGGTTGTACAGCCTCTGTGTCACATGTGTTATCACAACTGTCTTTAGCCGATATGTTGTTTTTGGTTTCGCTGTGCCAATATGCCACCTCCACTTTGCTGTATGCATGCTAAACAACATATGTGCTTTCTGGCATCATATGGGCACTCTCATCCTGCTAGAATTAATATACTGATCTTTTGTTGCAACTAACCACAGATTCAAAACATAAACTTACTGCAAATATAAACATTTTTAGTTCTCTTTGCAGAAATCAACACATTTGGTATAAACCGAATATATATCATCATAATTTGGTAACCTCAAAAAAGCTTTGAAAGACTTCAAATAGTAAAATGTATCTAAAACAAAGAACATAGATGATGCTTCGGTGTGCAGTAAGTCAAATGTGGATTAGAGGTTGCAGCAACTACAGTATTATTCACTAACCTCTCAGTCCTGAGGCGTGATAGTCCTTCTATCACAGCCTCATCTTGCTGGCCAACATCCCTCCCCCACCTCACGCTGAAACAGTAGTGTCACCCGCCCCCTTTTTTGCAGAGGTAGATGTGTGCCATTCCAACCCTTGTGCCAATGGAGCCACCTGTGTGGAGAGTGCAGTCTCTTACAAATGCTTATGCCTACCCAGCTACGGAGGGGAACGCTGTGAGATCGGTATGAGATCAGCTTCAGCTAATAACTACTAACAACAGCCTTTCAAAAACAACTGAAGAGACAGAGAGAGATGCTAATCATCACCAGCCAATAGCATCATTACTCGCTGACTTCTGTGAAAATACAAAGTCATGAGGAGTCCTGGTGGCCCAGCAGTCGAAGATGTACAACATGTAGCTGCGATGTCCCTGGTTTGCCATGGGACCCTGTTTCCCTATGTGGGCAAAAGGCCATAAAAGGGTCAGTTCACCCAAATCACAAAAAAAACAAAACCTATTTTGCTTACCACCAGTGGCATCTAGTAATGCGGTAACTGTTCAGTGTTTTACTGCTCAAAACTGCAGGATGAATTTTCAAAAACAACAGGATAGACCACGAAAAACATTGTTAACAATTTTCACAGGGACAATTAATTTGATATGAAGTACCTCCAATGACAACTGTTTGGTAGCACCGACAGTGTCTCTGGAAGTTTATCTGTGTGTGTTTGTGTCCAGCTCAGATTCTGATTGATTTCAGAACTAACCAGATGCTCTAGTTCTCAAAGCCCCGGAATAAGCACAAGCTCAAGTTGAAAGATCTCTTTACACCAATTTGCGCTGCCCTGGGCAAATATTCCTTTAATGGTGGCTTTTCAATTGACTTTGTATGCAATTGTGTCACCTCTAAAGTTCACTTTCACAGTAGGAGTGTAAAAATAATCTTAACTCAAGCTCCAAGCCTAATTCAGGGCATTCGAACACCTCTCACGGTCATCATCAGTGAATGGAACTGGCCTTCTTGACCTCACTGAATGATAATAACCTTTGACACGTTCGCAGTCGATGGTGAGACCACAGAGGGATGTTGTCTGTTTCCGATGTTCATTAGGTCTCTTTTTTCTGTTTCACCAAGAGAGCGTTCCCAACTGTTGTTCCATGTGTTATCAGGGTGTACCAGATCTTCGGGTGTTGAATGGTGGTGACTATTGCTAAACGTTTCCACAGCCCCCAACCAAGTAAAGCAGTCCAACTGGGATGCTTCTGGGTGTCCCCACTGAGTTCCAGGGTACATTATGGTCTTAAGTCAGGGCAAGAGGCTCAACATCCTTTCGTTGTATCTGCATTTATGTCATAAAATGACAACTGAGCCAATTCCATTGACAGATGAAGACTGTGGCATGCAGTAAAAAGCTCAGAAAAGCTAATTAGTGGACCTTGAGTTGAGATTTCTTCACAGATACTGATCCCAAGGTCCAAACTCATGTCTGTGGATTATTTTGGGTAACATGGACATTGTGCTGAAAGACGTGTTGTGAAAGGCATGTTGTATCTGGGGGGTGAAAGAAATCTTAAGAACTGGATATCTAAAGGCAAATAAACCAAAGCTATCTGAAGGGCTAAATACCACTATGGGTAGGTGGGAAAATATGAAAATGTGTTTTTGTGTAATTTCGGTAAACCGACTCTTAAATAAAGTCATTAAGGTGGAGCAAGAGAATGAAAGAAGCCTTTGAAAGTTACAGTAAAAGGGGGAAAAAATGGGAATTCACAACATTACTGCTGGCCTGAGCTCTCCCAGCTGAAGTAAAGCATTACATATCATGTTCCATTCTGTATTGGGATGTTTGTTTTGTACGTCAGGATGGAAACAACGTCCACTGTCAAATTTGTACTGGATGCCAGACCAACTGAGGGCATCGCAGTCAGGAAACATGCTCCTCGCTGACTCACAAGTACTTAATATGCAAAACACTACATGGGTTGCGAACAATATCAAGCACTGTATCAGCTGCTTAAACACTTATCCCACACAGACAGCAGAAAGAATGATAAGAATACAGAAGAGCTTCTCATCATCAGATACTGTGCTTTAGTTTTCTAACCCATTTGTAGTCTGAGTCTCAGTCCTAAAAACTGAAAAAAAAGACATATGTTTAGATAAAATTGCATTCAGGATACCATAAACTGAATGAATGTTGACTCTTTGGTGTTGCGGCTACAGATGAGCAGCAGTGTGAAGATGGTTGGACTAAGTTTCAGGGGAACTGCTACCTGCACTTCTCTGACAGAGAGATGTGGTTGGACGCTGAGCAGCGCTGCCGGGACCTGAACGCGCATCTAGTCAGCATCATCACCCCAGAGGAGCAACACTTTGTCAACTGTGAGTGCATACTGTGGTGTGTGTGTTTGTATTTAATGAGATGAAGACAGAGGGAGAAAAAAAAATTAAGTTTCAATACTTTTTTGTCCCACAGCAAATGCACACGACTACCAGTGGATCGGGCTGAATGACAAGACGGTAGAGGATGACTTCCGCTGGACAGATGGCACTCCACTGGTGAGTGAGGACACTACACTGGTGTGTTGCTCCTGTTATAGACAAGGCATAGTATGGTGTAGTGCAGTGGTTCCCAATCTGTTTGGTTTGTAACCCCTTAAGACGAAGTCTTCTTGCTCCTTCTATCCCAGTTTGCATACAGTATGAACACAGGTGGTGGTCAGATTTTTCTCTCCCAGAAGGTTTCATCTAGATTTCTCTTCAGGGCATGAATTGATAACTTAACAGGCATAGCAGGAACAGAACCTCTGTATGTTAATATTTCTTATTGGAAAGTCAGTAAAACTACAAAGACCACAAATAGATGCAAAAAAAAAATACAAACAGACACAAATTACTACAAATAGACACAAAACAACTATAAAGAGACGCAAACAACTACAAAGAGACTCAAAACCCCACAAAGATATGCACAGTTAACACAAAGACATGCAAAACAACAAAAAAGAGACTCAAAACAATTACAAAGGCATGCAAAATGACCACAAAGAAACTAAAAAGAAGTGCACAAGTAACAAAAAAATTATAACATACAAAGGCATGAAAAAAAACACAAGACTAATGACTACACGGAGACTCAAAACAAGTCTTTGTTTATACTTAAGACCTCCTCCAAGCTACATTATTAATCACCCAGTAATCTAACCTAATACAGACTATACTTTTATTTTATTAATAATTTTATATTGATTTGCATTTAACTTTGTAGTAGATAAAATAATGTTGCATGAAAATGTTTTTTGTGATTTTGGAGAGGTCTGTACATGTATCTCTCTTCATAAACACAACCTCAGCTGCACCACTCCACCCACCTCAACACAAGTGGGTTTATTTAAAGGCACAAAATTACCCAACAGGTGCAAGCACAATAAAATTGGCTTGTTTGTATGCAAAACAGCACTGTGTTTAAAAAATGTACTGGTGGAACTTTGGAAAGTTGCGGCATAAGGTTAAACTTTGTTTCTAGACAACCTTACGTTTTTAGCTGGAGACTTCTGGACACCTGCATCCTAAGTGAAATGAATGAAGGGGCTGCTTTTTGTCATGTAGTACTAATATCTGTACCTTAAGGATGGGGCATTCCTGATATCATCTACTTCGTACAAAGTGTCGTCTGACCACACCTAAAGGCAAAAAGGGTTTATTCTTTTTCAGAATATCCAGACTTGATGACGTGGCAAAAAGCCTGCCATCATGGAGAGGATCACAATGTAACAATAGTTTAAGTAGGGATAGTGACACACATTTGGACAGTCGTTGTGGCCCCTCTTACTTGTTCTCTGTGTCTTGTTGTAAAGTATGTTCCTACTTTATCTTCTTTTTTAGCAATACGAGAACTGGAGGCCGAATCAGCCAGATAATTACTTCAACTCTGGAGAAGACTGTGTGGTGATGATCTGGCATGAGAATGGCCAGTGGAACGATGTGCCCTGCAACTACCACCTGCCATTTACTTGCAAGAATGGCCCAGGTATGTTGGTTCAGACCTAACATCAGCTTCGGCTCAAATCAGTAACAAAGGCTTTAACCCTTGTGCTACCCTGTGGAGAAGACACTGGGTCAAGACAATGGGCCACTGGGTCAATGTGACCCGCAAGGTAGCACAAGGGTTAAAGCTGTGGTAATGGGTTTTCGGCCACTAGGGGTAAAAAAAACCATCAAGATATGGTGACTGACACACAGCCATTCAATTCAATTCAGTTAGATTTTTATAGAGCCATATCATAAAAAAATGATCTCAGGGCACTTTTTCTTATAGAGCGGGTCCAGACCAACTCTTTATATTTACAGAGACCCAACAATTCCCACCATGAGCAAGCACTAGGTGACGGTGATGCAAGTAAAAACTCCCTTTTAACAGCAGAACCAGGCTGTAGGTGGACGGTCATCTGCCTTGGGTTAAAGGGGGGGAGCAGGAGGAAGGAGAGCATACAATAGTACAGTACAGTTCTACATATAGATGTAAAGAAATAGTTGTGGTAATGGTATTGATGTTAATATTAATAAAAATAATATTTTAATAGCAATATAATAGTAATACTAATAATAACAGTAACAACAGCAGCGGCTGTTGAGCAGGGGCATGGGGTTAGCAGGTGCAACCATAAATCCAGATGCTACAGCTCCGTGGGCAGAAATACCTGCAGAAAGCAACAGAAGGAGAGAGACGGGAGAGGGGCGAGGGGGACACACAACTACAGGAAGAAGTTGAATTAGAAACAAGCATTAATATGAGTGTGTACAGATGGAGAGGGAGAGGAAGAGAGAGAAGAGAGTAGCCTGGCAGTCTAGGTCTATAGCAGCATAACTAAGGGGTGGCTCAGGGGTCACCTGAGTCAGCCCTACTATAAGCTTTATCAAAGAGGAAAATCTTAAGCCTGCTCTTGAATGTGAGGAGGATGTTTGCCTCCCGTAAACAAACTGGAAGCTGGTTCCACATAAGAGGAGCTTGATAGCTGAAAGCTCTGGCTCCCATTCTACTTTTAGAGACTCTAGGAACCACAAGGAACCTGCATTCTGAGAGC
>JAVQJL010095985.1:0-11268 GCA_036024295.1 Nannoperca obscura
CCAGAACTGGCTACTAAGAGCATTAACAAACTCCACGGAGTGATCGAGAGGATGTGTTATTTGTCCATAGCTGACCCTGGGAGAGAGACATTCTGTATCTAGCCTGTGTTAATTGGTTATGTAATGTGAGAACGTCAACTTCTACAGTCTTATCAGTTGTAACACTACTTAATGGCCTCTTAGCCTCAGAGATTGCACTCTTAACTTGTACCTTAATTCCTGAAAATATCAATAAATGCTCCTTACAGATAAATTGTAGACATACTCAAGGCATACTTAAAAAAAAAAAAGAAGAACTGCCTGGTTTCCAACTACCTATTTCCTTTAATGTATGATTATTGGTAAATGGTAAAGCAGCCTAACCTAACAATAAGTGAAAAGTCACCCCATCTACACAGAAAGGATATAGGCTGCCATTTTTAGTCATCTGTCTCACCTATCTGACAGAACAGAGACATTTCAGTCTTAACTAATAACATTGTCTACGCCTCCCACATGACAGCTTGCACTTTGTTCACATTTCATGTGCGTAACTGTGCCTGTTAGAACTGTTAAATCACATGTACAGAGAAGTGCTGTGGTTTAACGGATCCAGTATGACAGTAAGAGGTTTGAAGCTTTTCCTGTTGTGCTGCTGATGTGTTGTTTTTGCTAAGCAGCTAGGGCAGGCAACGTACGAGACTCAGGTCACAAATGTATGACTTGACAACTTTATAATGATTTTAAATAAAAGTAATTTGAAATACTTTTTTTGCCTATGCATTTAAATTTTTCTCCAGATATGTGAAAAAATATAGTTGGCCCATTATTGGCTCACATTAGTGTGTGATGCAAACAAACCGAGTCTACAATCGACTAGCCAACACTGCTTGCAACACGAAAGCCAGATACCCAAGGCCTGCAGTTCAGTGAGTGACAAAGAATTCTGCATCTAACTAAAATCCTAATTTACTACAAGTTAGCTAGGCTAGACCGTACTTAATTATTAAAATGCTACAGCATATTGTTTGAAAAATGACACCAAATTGAACTGGAGCTTGCTTCAGAGTGATTCAGTAGATCATGTCAATTAAAAATACTTTACCCAGGGATTAGAAAGGTTCTCCACTCACCCTAATGGCAGTCAAAACATCTGTATAATCTGTATATATTTAACAAAATCCAACAACAATCTGGTGCCAATTATTATTATTAAGAAAAATGTATGGTAAAGACTACAAACAAGTGAACACAAACTGCGCTCGACAGTCTGATGCCTGGGTGCGTACTAAAACAACTTTAATTACAAAACTAACCCAAACATTACCGTCTACACTGGCGGTACACAGAATCATCACCCAGGTTTAGTATTTGTTGTTTTCTTTTGGAAAAGGGAGGATGATCAGAACCAAAGAGGCTTATGTGACTTCCAATATCCCAACTGGCTGAATTAAGATAAAACAGGTGTGTTGTGTTTTGCATATACCCAGACAAACACATGCACACAGGCCACTTCACATATCAAAAGACTGGGATGCACCACTGGTGCAAACCACTTGAATTATTACCTTGACAACAAGGACATTCACACACAATTATTCAACTTATTGAGCAGATATCAAAGCCATGTGCACAATCACCAAGCCAAATGATCTGCTTTTTCACCTGTTCAGCAACCGCATACACACTTTACCAAGGCAAGGGCCCTTTTATTTCAAGGCTCATAATAATCCATCATCAACACACAGCTACAGCATGTGCCATACCCTGCTGGTCTTGCATTAAAAAAATAAATACCAGCATACATCACTTCTAAGCACTAATGCAAGCACTGAGAATTCCAGGGAGTGATGTCACCCAGTCTTGATGTCTCATGTCATGGTTACACTGCTTGGAGTGGTTGCTATAGCAACAGAAGCAGTGGGTGTTGGTGGTTGCAGCATGTGACAAGAGGACTGCACAGCTATGCCAGTGTCGGTGGGTGTGTGTGTACATTCATGTGGTCATTTATAGAGTGGACATGCATTTCAGGGTTAGGTCTGAAGAAAGATGGAAAAACTGACTCTCATTCTGATTTATTCGCACCACTCGATTGTTTCTCTCACATGGCAAGATTAAGTGAATCACTCTCAAACTGCATCAGCCAAAGTTGAAAGCTGGCAAACAGACAGGCCCACAGGTCTCAGACTTCAGATAAGCAGGGTAGCTTTAAAAAGCTAACTCAATTTAACAGTCAGCTGCTGATGGGATCCACACAGGGCCAGATTAGTCTGTCAAACACAGACCACTGACTGCACACAGCAATGAACTACTACTAACATGATAGCGCTCTCTCTCTGTCTAACTCTTGTTTGGAGGACTGCAACTATGTTTATAATGTTGGTTATTGATTAATCTGTAGATTATTTTTTTGATTAACCGTTTGGTCTACAAAACATTAGAAAACAGTGAGAAAAGCCTGTAACAATACCGTAGAGCCTAAAGTGCCACACATGTTTTTTCTAACCAACATTTCCAAACCCAAACATTTACTATAATCTCAGACCAAGGAAAGCTATAAATTCTCACATTTGTGAACCTGGAAATCTCTTCTTTTTTTTGTGACTATTTAGCTTGAAAAATGATAATAGCTTACATGTACATTTCAGTTGACAGCATTACCTAGACTAGAGGTTGTACTGTATTGTGGGAAAATGACAGGTGATAGAAATGAACAATGGGCTGTGTTTGTGGCCAATGTACCAAATGAGCGATAAATCACCAAAATATGACCAGAATGCAGTGAGTCAACATGATACCTCATGAACAGGCTGATGGGAAATGTAGCATGGTGTCGTAGAAGCCAGGTGCTGGAGGAGCAGCTGAGGGACCAGCACTGTCTAAAATCATCCACTACGCAATGTGTTTGTCTAGTAGTGCCTCAATGTCTGGTGAGAATTTTTATATCAAAATGATCCCAGAATGCAATGTAATAAGTACGCTAATTCAAGAGCTACAACCATCATGCACTGCGCAGACATAAGCGAGCCTGTCAGATGAAAGGAAAGACCTGAGTACTGAACAGTCCGAATATTGTTTCTCTAATCTGACACACTATTTTGTCCACCTCAAAATATACACGCAGATGACTTCGGACACAGACCAGATTCAAGTCCTCTCGACCAATGGTAACCCTACTTAAACTGAGGACAACAGATTTTATTCAAGAGTAGTGTTTGCCTAAAACATTGTTTACAGGCATGCAGGGTTCTAATGATACTAATAATATTTACTTTAAGTAAGAAGTAAACCACTGTATGCTGCTAGTGATTCTATCAGTAGCCAATTTACAATAAGGGCGAGCTTCATGAGCCTGAGAACATTCCTCAGGGCTAAAAACTAATTAGAAAAACCAACGAAGCTATGCCATACAGATGCACTATACATATTATACTTTGGTATATGTTTTGACTCAGTTCCTATTCGCATTAGTTTACATCTGGTTAAAAAAGCCAATGATTTATCTGCATAGGATGAATCTTAAAATGATCAATTTCTACTAATGTGCTTATATTGCCATTTAGGTAGGGGATCCTCTTTCTGCTGATTACGTACACAGGCCTTGCTTTCTTACAAAGTGTTTATGTATTACAATAAGTCTGCACGATGCTATAGAGCGCAAACTCCGCTACTAACTGTAATACTACGGTGAGGTTAAAAAAGTAAACACTTTTAAAGTTTTTACAACTTTTTACAATTCCATTTAAAACACATTGGTTCCTACATGCCATGCGTGATGAACAGTAAAGATTCAAGGCTTTGCTGAAAGCATTCAAGGCTTAAGCCTCATCAAACCGCCCCTGGCGCCACCTATGATTAAGTCTCCATTAGCCACATGCACATTTGAAAAAATAAAAAAAAACTCAGTTGGTGTGATGCACAGTCCTTGGTTATGATCAAATATTTTCACTAAAATCAGTTTTACCCCTCAATATTTATATAAATAAAGAGGTGGAACAAACAGGCCAGGAATATCGCAGATCCCCCTCTTTGATGACTCATCACTGCAGTCGCATCAGAAGCAGTCAACTTCCTGGAACAAGTGCTCTTTGAACAGACAGCTTGAGCCATCTTCAGTTAACTGGCGTCGGGGAAGCTGGAGCTGTTACTTGACCAGGCTGGAGTCTATCAGACTATAGCCAAAGAGGAGAAGAGTAAATGTGTAATGTTGTTCTTTAACTCTGTGTGGGTTCACGGCAACATGATGAGCATGTTGGCACTTGTATATACCTGCTGTCTCTTTCCCAAAACCTGTCCTGCCTTCAAGTTGACTCCCAGGCATCAAAAGTTGAGAAACAGTGAGATGTGGTAAAGAGAGAGGCAGAGGGATGAATTAAATATTATTGCATGGGTTCAACTTGCCATGTACTGAGTGGTTTAAAAACAATCTCAATTCAGTGAACCTGCTTGAGTCTTGGCCACAATTACTGTATTTTACAGGTTTAAAGCAGTCAAGATTCCAACATCCTGGTGAAACAGTCAAGTTGTGTGCTTATCTTCACCAAAAATGTCTTGTATATGACAATGGAAGAGATAAAGGCTACAAAAGATTAAGTAAATTACATATGGTGATAATACACCTTAGTATCATGTATAATAATAATATCAAATCACAATAATTATCATTTGGAATATCAGCTAAAACAGATTATTTATGCTGGTTAATTCTAAATAGAAAACAGTGTTATCAAAAAGTTTTCTATTCAGACACATAAACCCAGTTCATCCATCTCCTCTTTTGGCCCTTGACAAATTAATCTTTCAGTTATTCCGAGCTTGCCAGTATCTGAGCGTACATCTGCGTGGGAAGTGATTCAAACAGACACCACCAAAAGTGTGTAGATAAATGCCTTTGGACGGACCAATAGAGTCGTAGGCTAAAACAGCACGGCTAGTGCAGGATTTCACATCAAGGTGCCAACACAAACATGCCACTGATGAAGCTGCCATTTCTGGAACACACTGTCACACAAACACTGTCACATACACACCGACAACCCAATAAGAACTACACACAACAGGCCAATAAAACATGTTCATTCCCGTACTGTTGTTTCATAGGCACAAAATGGAAATACAAAACATGAAAGAACTTTATTTTTGAATGACACTGCTATGCACATTGACAATAAATCATAGAATATGCATTTCACAATTAAACCATAGGGATATAAGTTGGCATTGAAAATGCTGTTGGCAAAACTATATGTAGCTACCAGAATAACCTGTTAAACCAGCCCTTCACGTGAGCCGCCCGTGATACACACCATTAATGACAAGATATAATTTACATCTTATAAAATGAAAACAAAGACGTGTTCAGTCACAATGTGCGGAACGCAAATATGTTATCATAACACACACTTAACGTTATTTAACAAATGTTGCTAAGCCATTCACCATGTAAGCCATTTCATTCCATCAAATATAAACCAGCACAAACTGTCTGGTTAAATACAAGGGAACAAGTAACGTCAATCACTTAAACAAATTGGACCCCAGCGTGTTAGTAACTGTCTCAACATCAGCAGGACCGATAACATAATCATCACCACAACAACGATACACACAACGTTGTATTTTATCGTCCTCATCAATTGTAACGTTCGCTAAGCGTCAGTTGTCCCTAATTGTAAATGTTGCTAGCTAACCAGCTAGCGAAGTTGTCAAAGTGTTGTCTTACATACACGTTAGCGGGTAACTAGCCAGTGTTCGTAAAAACGTTGCTTATCCCAAGAACCAGACGCTACTTACTTTGTAGGTAATTAACTTTCTTTACCAGTCCTTCTTCTTGTGGCTTCAGTGGCAGGTATATTAAACTGCCCAGGCTTGTTGTGATAAGCTTAATCTCTCGTTAACGTTAGCCACTTTCGTTTCTCGGCCCCTGCTTGTCAGCTAGCTTTGATTAGGCTAGCCAGCATTTCACACGATCAGTTCTCCTTTCAGCATGTCTCTGCATCGGGATAAGGCTTTTATATACATGTTTGGCACAGTAAACCCTGGGAGCACCAAATAAATAACCGTTAAGTAGGCTGTCGGTTGAAAACAAAAACACTCGTTTCGACAAGATGTATCTATGATTTGAACAACTAGCTACTTTTGGCTAAAGCTAAATGTATGAGGCAGATGACGTTCTTTTTCAACAAGCCGTTTGGGGAACAGACATTCTCTCGCTCTCTTCTATGATTGGACAAAAGCTGATTCGAAGGTGAGACACGATTGGTCAAATCATGAGTCAGTCAGATCTCTCCTTTGATACTGTAAACAGTAAAAATGTAGTTTGATTGCTCTTGTACTCGCTGCTGCTGGTGTGTGTGTGTATATGTGTGTGTGTGTGTGTGTGTGTGTGTGAGAGAGAGAGAGAGAGAGAGAGAGAGGAATTAATGGAATTATAAACCGGTACACCGCCCCTGTGATTTTTTGCATTTTCCATATTTACTAGCATTTACTATTCAAGTTTTGTTTTGACAGCCAATGTATGTGTATTGTAGAATAGACCTTTTTTCAAAGGAAAACTTGGATAAGCAACAGTTAATGGTTGGACATTTCTTCTGATGATACAGACCAGCGCAAGCTATCCACTGCAATAATAAGATATACTCCCTGTCCAGGTGATATCTATTCTGTTTCACAGTTGAAAATATTTGTTCTTATAACATAAACCTTGTACAACAGAGAAGTTTGTTTCTTTCACAGGTAAAGTTGAACAAAAGCTTTATTTGCACATTGTGATAATATTAGGTACAACCTTCATTGCCCATCGTCAACAGGCCACAACATGTTCAACAAATCAGAAGCTTGAGTAGATCTGCTTCCACATAGTATCCCACATCTAAAAATATGTAAGGCTGCAGATATCCACATGGTATGATAGGGTCAAATAGAGCAAAGTGATTTATAAATGGCTACGCAACATTGGCAACACATCAAAGACATAGCACTTTTCTTCCGGCCAAGCAATCAATTTCGCTCCCAACTACTTTCTGTATAACTTTTAATAGGTTTTCGTCATGGCAGCAACTTCAGCATAAAGCTTCCACTTGCCTTCGTAACCTACATACATTAACCATCTTCTGCTTTCAACCAGCAGCCAAAGGCAGTATTTCTATTCCTTTAACCTACCATGGTGGCTTACTTATATAAAGAAGACACAGGCAAAAGGCTAACTTTCCAAATATTTCCATTGAATATTTTGATCAAATATTGCAATACTAAATAGTAAACACAGTTCTACTGATTGCAATAGAACAAACCTTGTCTTATCTAGGCAGAATAGTTATTAAGGCAGATGCGCTATGTCATGCTTTCATGGTCTATATAGAATTACTTTGTTTTGATTTCATGTGGAGGTACATTGTATATGCAATTTCAAGTAAAATATAAAGTCAAACCGCTCATTTTAATGTCCTTCCTTTGTATATAGCACTGAGCATGATGTCGTAATGCTGGCGCCTGTGTGTCTATCTGTGTGTTTATGAATAGTTCCTAACACTTAAAGTCTACCATCAATAATGTATGTGATGATTTAGTAAATATGTACTAAACTTTATACCGGCACCAAAAGTTCATCCTGTAGCTTAGATTACATTTGGTAGTAACAATTAGTCATGAGGAAAGCTGGCTTTGAACGTACTCTGTAGTGTACTGTACAAAATGATAATACATTACATTACAAAACAACCTCCACACACAAAATGATTCCTTAAATACAGCCTTGAGATTAATGGGAAGCTCAGTGCCTTCTGCTTGACCCTTTACTAGCGGAATTATGTCAGTTAACCTAAAATCCCATCATATTCACATGAAGTCAGTGTTGTGTTAGGTGTGTGCCTGCTGGCAGGTTAGAGAACCAGACTTGAGTGTTGATAATAACCACAATAGCACTAAATCTATACCAATTATGAACTGTGAAATCAAAATGACTTTTCCAGCAAGGGTTTGAGGAAGCAGTTCCATAATATGAAAATCTATCTATCTTGATTGTGTGAACCTCACATTCAGAAAAGAAGGGCCTTTTTTGACCAACTCATTTTATTCACCACCATCATAATGGAGGACTATGAATTTTGGCAAAGTATCTTCTGTTCATGTTGTTATGAGTTGTATCAATAAATAATATGTTGTATTATTATGTTGCCCTCAAATTATGTATTATTAATTAGGAAACAGGAGAGACGGGAGTTTGATATCATTCTAAAAGTAGGCTATAAGAATGATTTTAAAGGTGGTGGTGTAAATGGTAGTTTTTGAGGCTACAATATAAAGTGTATGTCGTTACAGAACGTGTGCTCAGTAGCACATGGAAAGGAGCCCAGGAAGGGGTGTGTCTTGTGGAGCACATAATAATGTCTTCAGGTCATAACCGGGCTTCTTATATATACAGTATAGTGCTATATATTGCTTGCTCCTCTCTGTACAGTAGGCTTCACTTAGAAGACATTTCTCAACATTGCCCCCCACCATTAATTAGTTTCTTGAATAATGACGCAGAGAAAGAATATTGCCATGCATTATCATGTACTCAGTGTGACGGATTCATTTACTGATGGGTTAACAAGTCCTGCACCAGGCACTTGTTTATTTTGCCATCTAGACATTGTATGAATGAGATAAAACACACACGCTTTATGTTGTAGGAGACCACAAGCTGTAATGTTGAATGTTTTATCAACTGTTTAATATACAAAAAATAGTTTTTCAACATTTTTTTCTACAGATCAGCACAAGTTAGTAGAGTAAACACGGAGTTAAATGCCTTCATTGCTTTCTCTCTGCTTGTATGAAATCACCCCATGTCTGATCCTCTCTGCAGAGTGCAGCAATCACGCCTTGCCTTGCCCTCCACTCTTCAAACACAAGAGCACTTGAAAAGCTGATTTCCTGCTCCTCAGAGGGAGCAGGTTTCTTTTGTCAAGTGAGGAGCCAGGTCAAAACAATAATTGTAGGCAAATCATGCCTGAAAATATACAACGCTCATTTGATTTACATGCCATTTTCATAAGTCTGCTCTCCAAGCCTCCTTAACAGCTCATAATGTTACATTAGGGCTTCATTGAATGTCTGTGAGGGCAAATCAATTTCATTTCCTGAGTATAATGTATAGAGAGAGTGTGTGTGAGACAGGGAGAAAAAGACAATGTAAACCACAACCACACACATACACATACATATTAATGCATGTTATGTGAGGGGGCAAGCTGCTCCCCCTGCTTAATGGGATTAGAGTCATTAACCAACTGTTTACTAAATGGAAGAGGACCTCTCTTGCTTTGTCTCTCACTCTCTCTATCTTTCTCGCTCTCTACCATTATTCTCTCTCCTTCTCTCTCTCCCCGTCTCTGATCCCTAATCAGCGAGACGGCCTCGGAGTGCCTTGGGGCTGAATACGAATGAGTGCAGCTGCCCAGTTCGGATTACTATCACACACACAGGCTTGCGCTCAATGTACAAATTCACACACACACACACACACACACACACACATGCACGTAGAGAAAACAGTGCATGTAAACATAGTAGGCTTTGCATGAACATGTTTGCTGACACATGTATTTTCCAAGCATATGTCATACTATGAATACCTCCCACACATGCACAGAAAGCCACGCACAGACTGTTTTAATCACATGCCTGTTACGTCCAGTAGCAGACATATGCCATGACGCACCCACTACTTTTAGTGTGTCACAAGGAACATGTGTGTACATGGCCTGCATGTTAGTGGGGGGGGGGCATGTGCTGCTGCCATATGTCGCCAGTCTTCAGCAAGTGACATTGTGGGACCAGCTCTACTTTGAAAAAAGAGATGAAATGAATTTGGTGGTGAAAGTTGGTTAACAGTGCTGGACTTTTGCAGCTGTAAAAATGTCAGACTTTGCATAGTCTATGTCAC
Organism: Nannoperca obscura; assembly: GCA_036024295.1. Classification (NCBI taxonomy): domain Eukaryota; kingdom Metazoa; phylum Chordata; class Actinopteri; order Centrarchiformes; family Percichthyidae; genus Nannoperca; species Nannoperca obscura. Next base: position 9,911 of record JAVQJL010095985.1, read on the forward strand.
TATAATTAGTGTGTATGTATAACACACTCTTGGGGTAAAGTTGGCCATGAAGTCTCTCCAACTAGCCTACGTCACATCTGAAGTCTTATCTTAACGTTCTTCACACTTAATTTAGAGCTGAAGTTGAGGATTTTAATCTGTTACCTGGAAGCTGCCAATCAACCAGTCATTGACCTCTGAGTAGCTCCACCAGAGTAGTTGGGCATTACTGCCTTGCTCAAAGGCACCTAAACAGTAGGCTACTGATTCACTATCCCACCCCGATTTATCCTGCCAGTCTAGTATTGAACCGACAACCTTCCAAGCAAAAGTCTGTCTGTAAACTACAGGCCACAGTGGCCCAGAGGCCTAAGGGAATACAGAAGTCCATGCAGTGCAGTAAAGTTTAAGTGTAATTACAGTGCTGTTAAAATGCCCTGCTATAGAAAGCTTGGCCTCAGTTGGTAAATTAGAGCCCTGGCTGAGTGCGCCCACTGTGCTGGGTCAGAAATGAATGACTGCCGTGGATCATCAGCAGTATCGCACCGCCATCTAGTGGGAGGGAGAGGTACTGCTGCCAACCACGTGGGAGAGGCAGGGATGGAACAAGAGAAGAAGAGATGGAGAGGAAGGTTGTAATGGAGACACAGAAAACTTCTGATTTCAACTGTTTGCCAAACTGATGCCCTCAAAAGTCTTAGAAAAAGAGGATTTTACTGTGAACCCATGGTTACAGTAGGAAACTGTAGCCAAAGCCGTAAGCTTTGTCCACACACCATTCTGTGTGTCCTATATGGTTAGTCTAAATCATACATTTTCTCCTTCAGCATTGAAGGGGCTTCCAACCGGTTCATTTTTCCATTACAGCCAGGACATACGCACACCGAGAAAAATACCAAGAATACTCTGTGGGGCTCTGACTGCAACTTGGCCAGTGCACAGCACCTCGTGACAAAAACAGCCTGAATGGCTATTGAAATGGCAATAAATAGATTGATTTACTGAGTGAGCTGTGTGCCAAGGTGACCCAGGGAACTCTGGGTATACATACAATGTTCGTTTTCTCTCCGAGATCTCTCAGTGATCTCTCTCTGACTGATATTGGGAGAAGAGTTCAGCTGGAAGAAATCGTTTGGCAAAGCAAGGACGATCTTCTCCCTGAGCGGGCAGAGCAAAGGCCACCACCTCTGTTTCTGCATCTACCTCATCTTCATAGTCTGTCCCACCTCTTTCTCTGTCTGCATTTGTGCTTGTCCCTGAGCTTGTGGTGTCACGACAATCTCACCCAAGGGAACACACCAAAGTAGATTTGTTTTGCCTTCATGCAAAGATGCTCTCAAGATGGTGGGTTCAGAAAAGGGGGGGGGGGGGGGGGGGGT
>JAVQJL010095986.1:0-39067 GCA_036024295.1 Nannoperca obscura
TAAAATAAATAAATAAAATAATACGATAAGTAAGATAAGTAATCAGAAGCACAGAGTAAAAAAATTAAAAATTAAAAAAATAAAATCCAATAAATAATACCATTAAGGACAGTGGGAACGCAATCACGCTGAATTAAAAGCCAAAGAGTAAAAATGTGTTTTTAAACGCGATTTAAAAGCCAACAGTGTTGGTGCCAGTCTCACATGAAGGGGCAACTTGTTCCACATTTTAGGGGCTGCAACGGAAAAAGCCCGATCTCCCCTTTGTTTCAGCTTAGCCCCGGGAACATCTAAAAACCACTGTTCAGCGGATTACAGTAGTCAAGTCTATACGGGAGACCACTTAAGGTTAGGGGATCTTTGTTGTCATGGTTACAGTAAGAAACAATGGGTTATGGTTAAGGAACAACCACAGTCATGGTTCAGAGAAACCAACGGTGACTGTCGGTAGGAAACAGGAAGTGAACAGTGGTCTCCCGTATTAAAGCCCAACAGTTTGTTGACCCATCCATCAACTCTGATCTCATCCCTACTCGCACTTTGCCACTTCCTCCTTTGCTCCCGACGGACCAGAGTTATATCGACTGCTACCGCACAGCGTTGTTATTCATGGTCAAAACAATCATATTAAAAATAACTTTATCAGACATGTTTTCCCTCACTGAGAAATCGAGGATCTAAAAAATACATTTTAAAAAAACTGATCACAAGTCCACTCTCGGTGTGGAAAATAGGTTTCAAGTTTCCATATCACACGTGTGTGAGTATTGAATCCCGGTTGGCTTCCAAACCAGGTGCTCGTGTTAAAGTCTGATTTAAGGTGAGTGCAGAGAAACGTGCCCTCCAACAGATACACGTGAAAACTGCTTTCTAACGTCAAACACTGACCATCAATCTGCACAGAGAAAGTAAACGTCAAAGTGAAGTGACAATAAACCAAACAAATTTTTGAGTGAAGGAGGACTTCAACTGAAGGACGGTGCTGTCAGAGAGAATAATCTTAAGTATCTTAAGTAGTAATCTTGTTTCTTTTGTGGTCTGTAAAAAACTAAACGTGTCTGTGTGAATATTCCACAAAATGAGTCAGTGCAGGGTCTTCAAGAGCAAAATGTCCTCTGTGCATAAAATAAAATTTCCCGTATAACAAGTCAGGAAATTGTTTTAAGCACATTTGAAACGCTGTCAGTGGTGGACGTGCACTGCAGCCATAATTACGGAGGTTTCAGAAGTCTGTAAACTACACACATTTGAGCCTCAGCTCACTTCATTTACCAAAGTGATTCTGTTTCTGATCTCTCAGCTGCGATGGAAGACGCAACACTGCCACGAGAGAAAATGAGCAGCGCGTCATTTTGACTTCCTGTGTGTATCTAATGACTTTCTGTAATAACTCGCCAGTGCAGACTTGACTGACAGATGATAACGCGTTGCTTAGCAACAAGACCCTCACACAGCAAAAAAGCATCAGTGAAGCATCAGTCTAATTTCGATCAGAGCTTTCAAACAAGCCATATATAATTGTAAATAAAAAAGGCTTAGGTGAGTGGTTTGGAAATCAGTGTATTCTATCATATTACTATAAAACCTTTATTTGTATATAATAATGGTTTTAATGCATTTTTGGTTTGTTTTGAAAAAACGGCAAGTCCATTTTTGCCAGTAAATAAATAAATGTAAAATGACATTTAAACACCAGGAAGGAGAAATCTAGGAGCGTTGCATAATTATTTCACATTATATGTGTGAAAAATTGAATTATAATGTTGAGATACTGTCTCAGAACATAATGAAAAACTTAAATTTGAAAATTAAAATTAAACTAAAATGAAACAAGACTGTTAATGTTAACATGATGGTGTTCAACAGGTGATGTTTACCATGTTACCCATCTTAGTTTAGTGTGTTAGCATGCTAACATTTGCTAATTAGCACTAAAACACAAAGTACAGCTGAGGTTGATGAGAGGTATTGGGTCAAGTTATTACAGTTCATCCTGAGGGGACCATGAATGTCCGTGTCCAAATTTCATGGCAATCCATCCAATTGTTATCGAGACATTTCACTCAAAACCTCATGGTGGCGCCAGAGGAAAAGTCAGGGGATCTGCAAAGTCAGTATGATTCATCCTCTGGTGATCATGAACGTCTGTGTAAAATTTCCTGACAATCCATTGAAGGTGTTGTTGAGATATTTCAACTTTTTTGTCTCCTTTAATTTGTCTTTCACTTTTCCCAGCAGGAACATTCCTACATGAACACATCGTTACACATCGTCACACATTGTTAATCTGGGCGAAAGAAAACAAACAGACTTTCCGTCTTGTTGTGGCTGCTCTGCGCTCTAATTGCTGGACAAACTGAGAAATTGGGTTGGACAGAACTGAAAACAAAGAGAAAAACAGCACAACCAAACAAACAAAAGCAGGAAATCTTGACAAAGCATCTCTTTCTGGCCTCTGTCTCGGCAGCCAAAGTCCACTGACTCGTGATGGACCAGGACCAGGACACAAAGGGCCGGGGTGACCTACCAGTCAAGGGTGCACGCATGTACTTCGTGTGAAGTATTGATCCTCTCTGTGTAAATACATCGGTCAATATCTCATCTGGTTTCTCATCATGAAGGATCTTAGATTTAACCTTTGACATAAAAATTCAAGTCTTGCTCCATGAATGTGAGAATCTTCTCAGTATCTCATTTTTGACTTTCTTCATTCAGCACCTGCAATACACCTTAAATATATCTGTAAATGCAGTAGTAGTGCACCAAAGGCTTCAAACATTATGAAAAATGTTAGTGACTCTTCAAAGTGGGCGCATGACTCAGTACCACCTTCTTCCAACGAATCAACAGCCACTAATATTTTTCATTGCCAGGGCAAAACTCCTGTTTGTGTTACGTTGCATCTTAAACCTGCAGTGACATATAATCGATCATTCTCTTGCAGGGTGTCAGTACGAGCAACGGCTTTCACATCACACAGGGAGTTTAGTCATTGTTACTGTAATATAAAAATATTGATTATAGCACTTTAGGACTTGTTAATTACCCCTCAACATAAAAGCCTAATCAGATGGGGGCTTCAGTCTCCAGTCTCGTGACCTCCTCCTCACGTTAACACGTGTTAATGCCACATTCGCTCCATCACCATCCTATTCACTTCAGTTCAAGTCCGTAATGAGAAATTCACGTGTGCGTGTCCTGTGTCAGTGGTATCTCCCAACCGGCTGCAACACATTTACAGGTGAGACTTCACGTTTGTGTCAGAAATAGAAGCCATTCTTTACTACCAGTCTATAAACTGCATTACCCTTACTCGTTTAGTGTTAAATCGTCTATTGAAATTCTTCAAAATTCTTCCTTAAGCATAAATAAAGGGTTGGTTGTCATGTACGGTATATGTTGTGGACAGTAGTTTGTATCTGCAGTCTGTGAAGCCGAGAGACCCGTCTATAACTACCGTGACTCATAGCTCAGGATTTATCAGGACGTCTATTCAAGAGTTTCATTCACCTTCAGATGAACCTCCTCCTGAGCTGAAATTAATCGGACGCCAGGCCTGTTTCTTTTCACCCAAGAAAAAAAAATTCTGTCCTTGTCCTTGATGATTTCTAACTTTTCCTCACCAGTCTCATGCAACACAGCCTTCACATATCTCCCTTCGACACACAGCAACTGGTCAACGGGTCAATACTCACGGGGCGTAGAGAAGGTGCAGCATCGTCATAGCTTCCTCTCCTCATAGCTACAGTTCCGTAGTCTGGAGAGTCCATGCTGGTGTCTCCGAGCGAGCCCTCGACCCCCTGCTGTCCTGTCCTGTAGCTTGTGTAGGTGTTGGCAGTTTAAGCTTTGCAGGAAGGGGAGCGGTAGATTGTGTCCCAGTTTGAGGGCTCTGCTGTGAATGAGCCAGGGAGCAGCTGCAGAATGACGCCTCCTGTCCTGCAGAACATCTTCTTCTAACTGGTGCTAATGAGGGTTACAACAATGGAGGCCCGTCTGGCACACCAAGTAGGAGAGGGGGAGTTTTTGTGCCTGACCTGGACCTGCAGCGCCAGTCTGATCAGTACCCTGTACCCACTGTACCCGTCCCACCCTCCCTCCCTCCCGCCATCCCTCCATTACAGTCTGTCCTGTTCCGCTCCAGTGGGGCATCTTCCTCCCATAATGAGATTGCCGTGAGTCCCATCAGGGCCTGCCGCCTCGGCCCCATTTCCAGGCTAACGAGGGTGAGATGCCGTGACAGCCAGTGCCTCTGAAAAACAGGATCTGACAGATTCTCCCCAACAACAACCCCCCCCATCCCCCCCCATTGTGCATACATGGGTGTATACACACACACACACACACAGATGTACTTTTAGAGTTGGATTTTTAAGGCTTGTGCAGTGAACTTTATGTTTAGCCCAATGTCTAGAAATGACTGGTTAGTGTTACTGGCAGAAAGTTGTAGGGCTTTGCTGACAGCCGGAGAGAGTTCAACAATAAAAGGAGCACAAAGGAGAAAACACATTGCAAGGATGAAATGTTTGAAAAGCCTGTACCTCTGCTTAACTAAACTGTTGTGTCGACCTTGAAGGAGAGGTAAAAAAATCCATCTTTCTATTTTCATTACGCTAGCTTGCGTTGTGTGTGGGTGTGTAAATAATTCGACAGCAAAACATGCCTTTAAAGCAGAAATAAAAGCAGGTTATCATTGGACAGCAGCCAGTGAGCCACAGTTTGTCTACAAGTGTAAAGTGGCACACTGCACTGAAACAACAGCTCTGCATATTTGACCAATCACAACCCACTCACTGACACACCTCCTGATCCACATGAACACGTGCAGAACACTGGAGGGAAATAACGTGTTTAAACTATGTTTTAATACTTTAGGGTGATACAATACCTGCACGATACAAAAGTCTTATCATCAAAATGTACTTAAAGTATCAAAATGTACTTAAAGTGTCCAAAGTGAAAGTATTTTACGGTCGAGGTGGAGTAAAGGACTTTACTTATATTGCGCTTTTCAACCTCAACGGTTCCCAGAGCTTTTTTACAGATTGGTCTCATTCACCCATTCACACGCACAGTCACTCACCAATACTGACTGAGGGTTCGGTGTCTTGCCCGAAGACATTTCGACATTTCGACAGGAGGAGCTGGGGATTGAATTACCAACCCAGGGGTTAATGGACAATCCGCTCTACCTCCCCATTAGAGATGCAAGTACTAGACACACAGTTAGGAGGATTGAAATACTTTACATGCATTCCCTGGAGACTTATATTAACCATAATCCTAACCTTAAAGCTGCACTGATCAGTATTTTAGTGGCGTCTCTCGTGGTAACAAACCCACTGAGAAATTTCACCCGACTCTGCGGCTCCCCTCAGAGAGTTTCAGCATCTCGCAGTGTTTCACTGTTTTGGTTTTGCGGCTCGAGAGGTCACTGTTCAGTCCCGCCGCCCTCATCAACCTCTTTCCCACAAAAACATGGCAACAGTTGGAGCTCAGAGGCCGACTTACAAAGAATTTTATTTCCCAAACATACTCAACTCGACTTTATTTATATACAATTTACAGCCCAGAGTGCTTCACAGAAAACAAAACGTAATTTTAAGAAGGTCAGATTTTTGGAGCTTTCGTACCGCGAATAAAGGCGAATCAACACAGAAGTGAACGTCCACAGAGGTGGATTCTGAAGCCTCGGGTGTTTATGTCACAGAGAGACAGGAAACTTACACGTGCTCTGTGGGCACAGGGTCTCAATTTAACCTGACCTCCAACTTTTTGCAAACTCCAGTGATAACTTGTCAGCGGGGGGACATTACAACAAACAAGCAGCGCTTTTGCCCTTTTGTTAGTAGTGTTTTGAGTTGGCCCTGCTCCTGGAAGCCTCCATTTAGTCTTGGTTAGAAAAAGTTAATGGTTTCCATCTGGTTGTCAAAAGCTCAGCATGAAGCTAATTTCTGTGTACGAAGCTGTTTGCGTGGCTGGTTTGATCTTGGCGATGGGGTGAAGTGGCGACATTTACTCTGCGGATGTATTTAATATTTGCCGGCAATTTATGCCAGTTCACGTACGCTTTCTTTCAAAGATCAACTTTTGAGACAGGTTTACATTTTCAAGAGGTGTGTGTGTGTGCATGTGTGTGTGTTTTGATAATTTGGCACTAAAACGTAATTAAGCTGCCACAGACTGATCTGCCTCTTTGTAAAACTTTCAAACATTAAAGCTGAATGTTTGAACACACTAACCAGAGCACAGCACCTTATCAATGTTCTTCCTTTCTTTTCTTTTTTACGGCTTTGTTTAACTTTGTTGAGCGCATGTCACCATCGTAAACGTCCCGATGAAACCCTGCGGCGCGTTCATACAGGGAAATGCAATTAAACCGTGTCGCTGATTTGGACGATGGAGGAAACACCGTGTTGCTTTGCAGCTTTGTTCATCAATGCGGCCTATTGTCAAGAGGTTACGTAATACACAGCCTCGCTCAACATCTCATCGCAGTCCTCATCTTTAAAGACCTTTCTCAGGAAAAGTCTGACCATGTTGCTAGAACCAGGACTTTAATTTGTGTTTTGGTCTCCTGAAACACATTTTGTTTCTAGGTTTGTTTTTCCTGTGTGTGTGTGTATGTGTGTGTATGTGTGCGTGCGACTTTCTCATTCATGGCTGATTTGTGGATGTTAACCCTGGGAAATACTCTGGACTCTCATTAGGCGAAGCGCCCCAGGAAAGCCTGATTTTAAAAAAAGGCCTGTAAATTGATGTTTAATAAAAAGAATTTCACACTCACACTGATTTAAAATGAGCTGCTGACGGTGATCACATTTAATTTAAACCTGCAGTATCCAGGGCCACTTGTGGCAGCTGGGAGCACAATATTGGCAGAATATCACCTTGTTATGTGTTAGCAAACAGTTCCTTACAAACACACAACAAGGACACAGAGCAGCGTTATCATTTCTGTTTCTGGATACCTGACGAGCACAACACCCTGTGTGCAGGGGACACATTACATTATATAACAGTGTGCGAGCAGCGCGTTAGCAGAGCAGCAGCAGCCTCAGTGCTCCTGCACAGGATCGATCAGGCACAGAATCGAGTGTGTTGAAGGAACAGATATGCGCCTATTATTCATCCCTGACGCTGCTGCTGCTAATGTGCTGCTCAGACTTCTGTGTAAACACAATTTTAGACCAATATTCACTCTTCTTTTAGTTCTGTTTTGGGCTCCAAAATATCTGGCTCTTTATCACATCTAACTTTATTTGTGTAGCTCCTTTCATACAGATTAGTGCAGTTCAGTGTGCTTCACAGATAAGATAATAAGACAGAACAAGGCCACATGAAAAACAACAAGAAAAGCAGTTTAAGAATGAGACGAATACACGGGATAAAATCAAAACGATGAACATTTTATAAAATAGAATATAAAATAATAAAATAAAAGATAGACTAAAGAGTAAATCAAATAGATTAAAAAGACAAAAAAAAAAGAAAATAATATATGAAAACATTAATAACCGTAAAATAAGAGATCAAATAAAATAGAAATCAGGTTTTACATCATAAATACGTTAAAGTGAATCAAATAAAGTAAATCATGTTCACTGTTCACTCTTAATTAAAAGTGAGGCTGAAGAGGTAGGTTTTAAGTTTACATTTAAAGATTTCAACACTTAAAAAGCTAAAAGGTTTTTGTCCTGCCCTTTGGAACAACTAGCTGCTAAATGCTCCACCGTGTCCACCAGCTAGTTGCTAACTTTGTCTGCTGCAGCCAAAAACAACCAATCACACCTGTCAAGTCGAGGGACGTTAAACCAACAACAATGACACCTTTCACATTACACAGCAGTCATCCACTGTAACACAAATATTGATAAAGCACCATTAAATTGATTAAATCATACAGAATGCAGGACAGTTAACACTACTCAAAGATCTGTCTAAAATACAGTGATGGAGCTGCAGTCACCCATTTTTCCTCCTCTGACATCAAAACACTCAAATGTCTAATTGCTGCTCTTTCAAAAAGCGAGAGCGCCGGACAAATTAATCAGCGTCTCATTAACATGGATGAAGCTGTGAATTCACTCGGACTGAGCTGATTCTGCTTCATGAGAGAATTGTATTTCTTTTCATTTACGCAGCTGTTAAATCACCAGAGAATTAGACCTTGGACTGAATAGAAATATGAGAATATTTGAACATTCACAGGTTAGACTCCCAGCTGGTAAAATGATGTACGTTTTATGTCACATTAACACATCAAAGGTATGAAGAGACATTAAACTATCGTGAAAAGGTGAGCAAACACATTCAGATTAAAATCAGACAGAGCATTATATGCCTGTGTGGGGACTGAACAACAGAACCACCACGAAGTACAAAACATTACAAATACTATACAAGATTGTGCAAGTGCAGATAGCTCACACACACATAAACACACACAATGAACCAGCGCGATTGCAGAGGAGTTAATGGCAACATTGCTTTCGGCTGGTTTCGTTTAAAAAGCACATTGCAGGGAAAACATATGTGATGGCTGGCAGAGATTCCCGTGTTTATGACATCTTTGTTTGGTTTTCAGGCACTTCCGTATTATTAAGTGCCAAGTCAGATGTACACTATCAAATTTCCCAGCCGCAATTATGACTTGGAAGTTGACGTGAATGCTGTTTACACGTTGGAAACGCTATAAACCCTGATATGACATGAACTAAAGGTACAGTGGTACTTGGAGCTTAATGCTGACACCAGCACACAAACAGGATCACACTGACGATGCTAGCACGCGGACGTTTAGCAGAAATGTTGACCATGTTAATCATCTTAGTTTAGCGTGTTAGCATGCTGACATTTTGACCTGATGGTGGCGCTTGATGAAAAGATCACCAATGCCGTTAGGGGTTTTCCTCAGGGGAACATGAATGTGTGAGCCAAACCTAATGGCAGTCCGTTCAATAGTTGTTGAGATATTAGACCAAAGTCACAGACACACACAGGCTAGTATGTTAACATTAATGACGGCTTTCTTGCATTTAGCTGTGTCTATAAGTATGCTTAACTAATCCAGAACTAATACACCTTAATGGAATTCAGCCATTACTGACTTTATGTTCATAATTATTATTGACCTGTGTTTGAGAGGTGTAAACATCCCCTGAGAGGTGACGTGATCGTTCTGTGGCTCCTCTAATTTGTAGCGCAAGTGGACGAAGAACTTAAAGCCAGCATAATATAAACACATTAACATGTAACACAGATCATATTTGCATGTGAGATGTAACTAGTGATTACTGGCAGTTTAAATGTCACTTGTTTCGGTTTGCATGAATGACACTCAATATGAGTGCACCTCCAGTCTCCTGCACCCAGTCCGGATAGAAACTCTTATTTATCAGCTCATTCATTTACAAACTTATAAATATGGACCCTGATTAATTCCCGGAGTCTTCAGTGAAAAGGTACTGGGACCAGACTATTAACAGTGATAGATAGAGCTCATATAGAGACAGACTGGGATTCTTTGGGAGGTTTATTGTCCAAGAGGCTGGAGGCATTCTTCGACGTCGACACCCAGCAGGCGTACATCGCCCTGCCGTGGACACGGTTGCTGCTCTTGCTGTGATTTCTGTCATGAGACGTACCAAAGCTCATCTTCCGGACTAAGGCTCTATCCTGGAGCTGAATGTGGATGGGATACGGGTCGATGCGGACGCCCACTTGATTTCCTCCCAGCTTAGGGCAGAAAGAGAGCAGCAGGCAGCGAAGCTCCTGCTGAAAAGTCCTGTTGAAGTAGAAGTAGATGAACGGGTTGTAGATGTGGGAGCTCTTGGCGAAGAGCGCAGGGAAAACAAAGCCCTCAGGAGCCATGTACCAGTTCTCCTTGTGGAAAATGAAGAGGAAGGACACAACAGCGTACGGGGCCCAGGCGATCACAAAACCCAGGCTGATACAGAAAAACATCTGGAAGAGGAAGTAAGAGATTACAGAAGATTACAACATTGGAAACGCCGTTAAAACAGAAACTTAATGAATCACTTCTCATGATGTTCACTAGAAACCGAGGGGGTTTACTTAAATAAAGCATGTTTCCTAGGAGACCGAGACCATCGTCAGTAGCAGAAAATGTTGTCCATAGTGCTGAATAACATCTAAAGCAGAAGTTCTGGGTGTACAAAGGTGACTGACTTTATCCCCACCGTCATATCGACTCGTATATATTTTTTAAACTCTCAATCAATATCAATTTCAGCCCTTGTCTCTTCTTTCCAATAGGAGGATATATACCGCAGCACAATACCTTCAACCTTAAGCATTTCTAAGTATGCAGGAAAACCTCAATTACTAATTCAAATGTTTTAAATCGTCTTGCATGTAATTGTGATGCTGGAAGAATGAGCGCTATGCCTCTCTGTCTGATGAACACGTGAGATTTATTATGCACCTGTCCACCGAGGCAGAGCACCTTTATCCTGGAAAGAAAACGTGCTGTGCATGTGAATGTGAAGTGATCATGTGAAGTGATCACTCCCTCGAGGAGTAACCAAACACTTAATATAGAGATGGACAAAAAAAACCCATAACAAAGGCAGATGCTTCCCTACAGGTCACGAGAGGTCATGGTTTAATGGGTTATGGCAATGATGAGAAGCTGAATGCCTATAAAGCACTATTAACTCTTTGATCCCCAGGCTTTTTTGCTCTGTTTTCACTTCACTTCTTTATGTTCCCTGTGAGCATATTTATAGATGTTTATTCACCATGTACATCGCTATACTACTATTATTGGAAAGAGTATGTTTGTATGAGAGTGTGTGTGTGTGTGTGTGATGTCTGTATGTGGCTAAATTATGAGCCCAAGAAGAAGGTGCGCGACAGCTGAGACCTGAAAGCGTTTTGAGTTGCAATTTGCTCATCAAGACTTGGGACCTGACTTGGACTTGCACCCAAGGTTTTAAAACATACATGGAAAATGCAGCAAAACTGTTGAAAAAAAGGCATCATGTGCACTGATGCCAGACCTGTGTTTAACTCTTTTGGGGAAAGTTCAAGTCAAGACACAAGTCTTGACAAAGCAAGTCTCCAAACCTGAGACTTTTTGCTCAAACAAATCTTTAGTAACCCTAACCCTAAATGTTAAGAAAGTTTAGTTTTAGAGCAGTCAAGTCCTCATCTGTGTAGCTTAACATAAAGATTTCAGGAAGTCACTGCTCTTGGCCAACAAGCAGCCCGCCACAAAACCTTTTAGAGAACAACCACATCTGGTTCGCTCACCAAGGAGAGCCGTTTTTCTGTGTGTCGCAGGTTGTTGCGGATCCCTCTCGCAGACAGCAAGTAGGAGAAGCGGGACACCTTGTAGAGGATCTGACACTGGGACACCACGATGAGGAGGACAGGGACCAGTGTGAAGCAGGCGAAAGAGCAGATGACGTAGAAGGCGTCCTTGGCTGAGGTGTGATAACCCCTCCATGCGACGGTGCAGGAGAGTCCGTAAGGCTCGGGGACGTACTCGCCCCAGCCGAACAGGGGGAAGCTAGACCACACTGCGGCCACGAGCCAGATAGCGAAGCACGCTATTCGGATGTCGGCATCCTCCAGCCACACAGCTGTAAAGAGGAACAAAACAGTTACATAACAGTGTTAGTAAAGACTATCGTGTCTGGACGGGGAAATATGAGGCTAAAGTAGCCAGTTAGCTTCATTAATTTCACTGTTTTACAGCAGGACTATTTCTAGACTGGGCGCACTATCTTCCAGGAGTCCTCTGAAACCACAACTAGTCATTTTTACACTTTACTTTTTGTACAGATTTAACACATTTTACTAAAATCTAGTTGTAATTAGTGAGTTTTAGAGGTGCTGGTCGGCAGATGTTGTTTGGTCAGAGCCAGAGCCAGGCTAGCATTTTCCCCTTGTTTCCAGTCTTTATGCTAAGCTAACTGGCTGCTGGCTGTAGAATTATGTTTACTGGAGGCCTATAGATCTTCTCATGTAATTCTCACCAAGAAACAGAATAAGCGTCTCTCTGCCTCCATCTTTGTCTCTCCTTTGCAACTAAAGTAAGTGAAATCAACAAGGAATCTCTTTTCTCATACATCATGTATTGTGTCCTCAGAATGTTTGTGACACAGCAACTCAAGCTTTTATATGACTTTCGAGCTCTTTAATTTTCTTGTGTTTGCACACAAGAGCCATTTAAAAAATAGCTACTGAAGCATACAGCAACAACGCACTCTAATGGTATTTCTAAAATTTGAACAGAAGGAAGCAAGAGAGAGAAAAAAAGGGAAACGGCTGCATATAAACAGCAAACTGTAATGTATTCCACCTGTCCATTGTGACGCGTGTTTTACCCCCGCCATAAATGCATTGGAACGTTTTTAGTTTAGGTTAAGTTAGGACCCCCTGCATGTGGCCCTCATGAAAAGGTTATGTAACTCTCGCTCCCTCACTTTGCTTCATTTACATATAAAAGATCCTGTATTGAGCACGAGGGACTTGTAGTACTACTAACAGAAAAAAAACCTTTTATCTATCCTGTCCTTTCATCCCTTTAACCCTTTGTCAGTACCTCTTCACACATCACTAGACTGCCCCCACCCAATCACCAACAGCTGCGCTCACCGTAAACCAAGCTGTAGCAGGTCTTCAGGTAGCGGAGGACGCTGATGGCGGTGATGGTGAACATGCCGCACAGGCCGAAGATGTAGCAGCCGAGGCCGTAGTAAACGCACGTGGCGTTTTCCCCCAGCCACGCGTGGCGGAAGGAAGACAGGATGGAGAGCGGGTAGAAGCAGATGCAGCAGAGGAAGTCGACCACGGCCAGGTTGACGCACAGCAGCTCTGAGCCCATCATCTTCTTCCTCCTGCGGTAACAAATCACCAGAACCAGCCCGTTGCCCAGGATGGAGAGCAGAACTAGACAAGAGGAATAATCAGTTTGGTTTCAAAATGACTGCATGTAATGTGAGAGGAGTGATGAACCCGCAGAGAATCATCACTCCACTCCGCAGCTGCCCTCAGCTCGAGTCTGTGTTTTAGTGTCTTTCAGCTCGCTGTTTTGGTTTTACAGCCTGCAAACTTGCTTGGGTTCGGTTTCACTGCTCTGCTCTCAAAGATTTGTTTCCAGCAGCAGCATCTGTTCTGTTTTTTAAAAAAAAAACATGATAAAACCACTGTACGTTGCTTGCCGAGCACAAAACAGCAGACAGACCAGGTTAGATGGTGAACATAGTGGAGCAGCTAGCAGCTACAGAGGAGTTGGTGAGTGAATCAGTGGGTGCGATATATTTTTGTCCTTGCAGCTGATATGTTGAAAGCAGGAAAAATGGGCAGGCGTCAGGATGTGAGCAACTTCGTTGTGATGGCTAGACGACTGGGACAGATCATCTCCAAAACCGCTGCTCTTGTGGGGTCGGCCCCGGGAGTGAAGACTGGCCCGTGTGGTCCGATCCAACAGAAGAGCTCCTGTCGCTCAGAGTGCTGATAAAGTAAATGCTGGTTCTGACAGAAAGCTGTCAGAACACACAGGGCATCGCAGTTCGTTGCGTCATCAACACTTCGACCGCTAGAGAGCTTTGTCACTTGATTGTAAACTAATGATGCGGTCGCTTGTCATGGGAGGACAGTCTTATATGTCCCAGATATATTGTTTCAATTAAAAGAAAAGTTTCATTCATTTACCAGAAACAGCTGGGCACTGTAGTTTTTAGCAAACGTTACTCAAGCAGGATTACACTCATATGAAACTACTCATCCTATAGTGAAGAAAGAGATCACTCTGGCTCAGTGATGTGTTTTTAATAGTTCAACAGTGGAGCTCTATGGCGCAGAGGAATAAATATGTCAGGCGTCGGCTACACAAACACAATATCATTGATTTCTTGAAAGTAGTTCAACCATCCAAAGCACATAGCACAATTATTTACAGAATTTACAGAAAATCAGCAAACGGAAATGCAAATTAGTGCAGGTTTCCATCCACCGCTTCTAAGCAAATATTAGGAGTTGGCGCGTCAAGATGAACAGTTGGTTCTCCTTTAATTCTCCTTTAACCATCGCAGAAGAAAAGGTGACGTAATTAAAAGAGCTCCAGTCAAAACTCACGTGAATAAAAACAACGTTTGTCTTATGTATTAATTTGAGGAAGGTTACAACCTCCTCATCGCGCCACACAGATCTGGTGCTTTTGTCTGCTGCTATGATCTCTCCGGGGGCGTTTAAGTCATATGCTTCATGTACCGTTGCACTTTAATTTTATTGATACATCAACTTTACCCGTAAAAACAGGTGGAAACGCACTCAGTGACAACCATATAGAATATCCTTCAAGGGTAATAATAAGATATTAAGAAATTAAGATTTTTTTCGTTTTACTTTAAGACTTTTTTAATGTCATCAAACTTTGATAGAAGATGAATGATGGGGAAGAGATAAAAGGTATCTACTTTAGCAATAAAACAAGTCATATTGGTTGTTAAAGATTCCTCATCAGAGTACGGGAACAACAACAGGTACAAATTCTGTGATACTGGAAAACTGACATCTTATCAGGTATTTCGCAGGAATACAGACATTTCACGCATGTGCCGTGAATACAAAACAGTCTGTCACATCTTCCTTCCAGGAGTCAAATTGCTCGTACTCAAATGTAATTAGCCTTGAGTCTGATAAGCGCACAGAACCATGAATGTCAAACCATCAAGGAGTTTGGACGTAAGGTATTGATGTCTTACAAACCAGCTCGTTTTCAATTAAATATGAAAGGTTATGTGCAAATAAGTCATTTGTCTGCTATTTTCTCATGAACGACTACTTGCGCTTAAAAGAAAATGAAAATTCTTACATGTGTATTGGCAGATTAACACGTAATAAATGTGAACAATAAATAACACATTTAGAGGATCATGCAGCCTCAGCTGAAGCTATTTGCTGCTTTATAGTTAAATGTGTATTGAGTTCTACTTTTCTTAACATAAGTGGTCAAATCTGACAGCGAGCTCTTTTTGTTCAGTTTGTTTCCTGTATTTTTATCACACTTTCTTTATTGTTTATTAGAAGAAAAATTCAGATCATATCAAGAGCTCCATTTAAAATATATCTTGAAAAACAAGTGAAAAGTTAATTTGTATTTAGCTTAAGCATAAAAACAACAACACATAAACACATTTTGTAACTTATATTTTTGTGTTTGGCTCTATGTGGCCACGTCAGCTTGTCGGGGACCGTCTTTAAAAATGTTTTCAGATAAAAGGCACGTACCGACGGAGAGGATGGCCAGTCCCACACATATGTCAGCAGCAGGGGTCAGTTTGGAGGTGAAGACAGAGAAGGTCCGGTTGTCATCAGAGGAGTTGGGAGGCATTGGGTGGAGCTGCTTCTGGTGCCGTTGAGGGTAAAATCCAGACATGTCTCACAAAGTGAGATGTGTGCACGGAGTCTGACTTTTATGCAGGCAAGTGTGTCACCATGGTAACCTGAAAGCACGGAGGCGCATGTGGTTAACTCTCTGGAGGAAAGGTGTCATCGATGCTCCGGTAGGTATGCAGCCTCAAATGTGGCAGCTGTCAGCACATCTGATCGATGAGACTGATGTAAAGTAGTTACTTTGAATATATGTTTTCCATTTAGCTTTTATTTTATTTTTTATATTCTTACTTTTTATGCCCTCGCCTCAGCCCACAATTAGCATTTTCTTTCCAAGGTTTGTTGTAATGTAAATATTTGATTATTAAATATATGGACAAAGAAAAGTAGCATAAAAAAAATGTTTTCAGTTTTCCATACAAGAACATCATAAATATTCCCAACCAGCATCTTTATACATAATTAGTAAAAATAAAATACAATCAAATCAAATCGAATAGAAAAAGAAATAAAGCAAAAGAGATACGTAAACAACATCTCATACATGCTATGGAGTGCAGAGAGGGACAAGTGTAAAAAATATACTTTTTTGTACTAATTTTTACTATTTTTGTCATGTCTTCCTCAGCAAACCTCATATTGATTAATTCAATTGGTCCCTTATTCACTGTTGAGCCCTCAAATTACCTCTGACACTCAAGAGCACAGAGGTCAACCTTCATCAAAACATAAAAATCCTATACTAGTGTATGAAAGATAAGAATGGCTTACATTTTTTATATAGTTTTTTTATTATTTATATTAATTATTATCATTATCTCAAGGAAACGAGCTTTGTTGTCTCGAGAAAACAAGAAAACAAAAGGTCGTTTCCTCTTATTAACTGAAGCCTTGTATAATGGTTGTGAGATATCAGGAGTGCCATGTCAGCATGCATAGATCGCCCCTGGAAATGTAGCAACTGATTTAAGGTAAAAATGTCAGATCAAGGAATAACCATAATTGATCACGGCATCAGACTCACTTTCAAGGCAGACATTGCATTATGTCTTTCTGTTGGAGATAACGTTCAGATCAGTCCTTGTCACTTAAGGAGAAAAAGGAGATAAATCAACTTGTTATCACGAGAAAACGAGCTTTGTTATGTCGAGATAGCGAGCGTTAAAAAAAAATTGCAAGCACGGCCGTTCTCGGCCTCTGTACCTTAGTGAGAACAATAAAAGCAAGAAGATTAAAGTCTTAATCAAGTCCTATTGATAATCAATAGTACCCATCTGTGTTCAGATAAAAACAATTCCACATGTAAGCTCCCAGGATGCTCAGTGAGCACCCTGAGAGTACGAGTAGTATGAGAAATTGGGATTAGAGGTCTCCTGTAGCCAGATAATTTAGTTCTGCTGCCCTGGGGGAGTTTGTAAGTGACGTTCACAGATGTTGAGGAGACATGCCTGTTGGACACACTTACTTACAGACTGAGCATCCTGGGGAATGTAGTCCAACATAGGCAGGAAATCTTCTCGTTATCTGGCTTCACCAAGCCTAGCAGCCGCGATCACGCCAGGACGGTTGTTATCGACCCGGTAAATCAACCCAGGGTTTCCCCAATCGAGCCCTAAACTGAAAGTGCAAACTACAATATTAGAGAAATACTAAGTGGTGATCACACAAGCCATTTTAAAAAAAAATACAGGATTATAACATCACTGCCCCATCATTAGAGAACGAGTAGCAGTGCAGCAATTGTTATTAATTATACAAATGACATGTTCTGCAAAAGAAAATAATCTAGTTGGGACTTCTTGTGACGTTTGAGAGGTCTTCTAGTTGTTAGCAGTTCCAACTAATTTCACATTTCCCCTCTAAACCTCACACATGGCTTCATTAAAATAACAGTTTGAGGGGAAAAAAAGAGGTAAAACTATGCAGTTTTTCTCAAATGGTTCAGATTAGAGAAGTCTTTGTGTACCTACTTCTCTATCACAATAATCATCTCATGACCTCTCACATTTGTCCTGTGACCTTTAGGTGGGGCCCGACCCCGAGGTTGAGAACCACTGGAGTTAACATACCAGTAACTGAACATAAAGTAGGTAAAACCAACTCCACAGTAAAATGCTGCTTACACGTGATTCACACAGTCTTAACAATATAATGTATTTAATCACATACAGGATCAGTCACTGGGGCCATTTTACTGCAGAACTAGTACTTTTACTTTTGATACTTTAACACTTTGGTTCTTTTACTTATGTAGCATTTTGATTCTTCGTCCTGCCTCATGGACCCAACTAACGTCAAGTTTCAACGTCTAGCTCGACATCAACGCAAATCTGTATTACTGTATTATTTGTATTGTATACATATTCTTGATAATCTGGGAACATTTGCACATTAATTCCTCTTTGTTTTAAACACAGTTCAGATCTTTTCATTTTAAGACATATATTGTACATATTTATTTATTGTAAATCCTTATTTCCATTTGAAATTTAAGATTGAAGATTTCCTCTTACTATCTTTATCGTGACCAGAAGGCAAATTCTGATTCTGGTTGCAGGACTTTTACTTGTAATGGAGCATTTTTACATTTATGTAGTGGTAGGATCTGATTTCACTTCTTCCACCAGACTTTGCACTGTATAAATGAACTAAAAAGGACGTTAAAATGTTAAAGTCTCATCCCATTGTATGAATTCAAACTTTTAATTTTGGAGACTTTTAGAGACGAGCAATAGTTTCTGATGCTGTTGGCATGTGTTCTCTTGCAGAAGAGTTCTTGATCTCAATGGAGGGTATTTACAGCTTCTTAAGAGTATAATTCAAGCACTTTCAAAGTACCCAAACCAAAGATTTCTAGTCTCTCGAAGCCTTTATCATCACATCTAAATTGTTACAAATATGAAGACGGGATCATTTTATTTTAAATATTAAGATTTTTAGTTTGCATGAGTTGTGTAGATGAAACACCAGATTATGTTGAAAATCAAGCATTTTTCAAGGAGTATAGTTAAATTAAAGCATATTCCTTCCCTTGAAACAAAGGGTAGAAGACTTTGTACGAATCCCGTCAATGAGACAACCTGATTAAATAAAAGTTCTCGATTATACACATTAGGAAATTTTTATGATTTTTCACGTGAAGACATCAGCAACAATACTGGGACCCAGGAGCTCAACGCTGATGACAGGCAAGAGAAAGAAATGACCTAGCACCATCTGCTGACCTCCATCATATACTACAACTCCCAAACAACAACAACAACAAAGAAGAGACACTGGTGATTTGAGTAGAAAGATAAAGTAGACTTTATTTGATGGTGAAACCTAAATAAGATCTGCGATTACAAAACAGGTTCCCCCACGCAGTTTTTGAACGTCACAGAGGTTGGAATGCTGTACTGACAGAAAGGCATCAGAAGAGACTGGACCTAAAAATATGAACTCAAAAGTAAGAGAGCAGACACTCGGGGTTCGGAGGGAACACCATTCAATTTTAAAAACTCAACGCTCCTATGTTCCTATGATCTATGGCAGTCAGATTAAGTTCATGAGCACATTTATCAACTCCCGACGTCAGCAACTGGAAAATAAAAGCAGATGTGAGGTTATAACAAAGTGTGGAGATGCAGGGAGTTAACAGGCATTGATTGTGGTGTTAAGTGTTTGTTTTCTTGATATCACTACTTCATAATGAGCTTTGTTTGGATATAAAAACTCACAATACACAACATCAGCCTCTTGTGCATTGTGAAATACCAGATAAGTGGTAAGACAAGTGTAAGTCTTTGCTTTTCAGCTCTGACAGAAAACCATTTATGTTCCTAAGCACTGACATGACTTTCATAGACCACAGTAACAATATACTGTACATAAAATCTTAAATTGAGTGGCAATTCCCTTTAAGTAGCCTCCAAACTGACATATACACATATACGCACTCAACAAATATACACTCAAGCGCATCCTGCATCCCATCAGAATCCATCTGCAAAATGAAACATTCAAAAATTTTGCCTTCTCAATACTCAGGAAAAATATAGTACTGTGGATCTCATGTTTTTATTTCGTTAATCTACAACTTTCTTTTAAGGGAATAGTTAGACATTTTGGGAAATAAACGTATTAGCTTTTATTTCCATGGGAAGATTGATACCACTCATGTATGTCTGTACGGTAAATATGAAGCTACTGTCAGCAGCAAGTTAGCCTAGCTTAGCATAAAGACTTGAAACAAAGGGAAACGGCAAGCCTGGCTCTGTCCAAAGGTACAAATCCATCTACCAGCACCTCTAGAGCTCACCAATTAACATGATGTGTTTCATTTAATTCAAAATAGTCTGGTGCAGAATTGTTCGAATTAAACTAACAAGATCAAACATTTTAAAGGTGCTGCTGGGTGGATTTGTTTATCTTAAGCGGGGATTCAAACCAAAACCAGTCTTGTGTTAAAACAATGCAGGATGGGTTGTTTAAATTCCAACAATGAAATACATCTGTTACTTCCTGGAAGGTAAGTGACAGATTAATGCCTTCAAAAGCTTATCAGACGCCAAAACACTGCACATTGAAATACTCACAGGATTTTACAAGTCAGGAAAGTTAAATAAACACTATTTTATCTTTGGTCACTACGATCGTGAGGTAAACAGAAGAAATATTGTGTTCACGTTACAAAGTAACCAGCAATGAGTGCTTGCACGGTTTTTATTGGCCAACGCAGCAGCTCCTTGCCGGATGACTCGCGTTACGCTGCAGCAAAAGTTGGGCCTGAGTTCAAAATAAACGAGGCCGTGTTTTTTCCACGCAGGGCTTAAGGCTAGCTGTTTCCCTCTATTTCCAGTCTTTATGCTAAGCTAAGCTAAGCGACTGCTGGCTCTAGCTTCATATTTAACGTATCAGTATCAATCTTCTCACCGAACTCTCAGCAAGAAAGCCGATAAGCCCAAAATCTCAAAAATGTTTAATCATTCATTTAATTCGGTTTGGCTAAAAAACTTTGATTCTATGAAAGCCCTCGCTCAATACTTTAGTGTAATCTTATAAATGGAGTTGTTTTGTTACAACTATTAGCTTCACATATTCACCCAGACCAACACCTGAAACACAAAAATAATTTCACAAATATGACATTTACCCTAATTGAGAACACGTTTTAACTTCATAGTCTCAAGTAGAGTCACGTAGAGAGGTCAATCCACATGTGGGATTATTTTCCTTTAGGATTTATCTTGTTTGGCCACGCCCCTTGCATTGTCTGCCTCCAACAGGAAACGACTGTCGCCCAAGCTTCTTCTGCTCCTGATAACAGCCCTTTTCTACACATTAATGGACTCTAAATGTCTAATTTTGGATCTGGTCCCATTTGCCTGAAATACTCCTAAAGTCCGCAGTTCCCTTCTTCCTTAAGGTTTGCACCCAAGTGTTGGCAGCAACAAGGAAAAGCACATTAAAAAATAGACATCTTTAAATAGCTATTCAGCTTGTCTAAGTGCAGCACAATCGGAAACATTAAATTCAAGTCATTATTATTTTCTCCCCTCCCATGTATCATACAATGAATATAGCAAAAAAAAAAAAAAAGCATTTTCCGTTAAGAAACTAAATGTGAAAGGGTACATCTTTGATCAGACAAATAAACAATATACTGCAGCCACACTGTAACATCCAAAAATAGTCTTAAGTTGAAATATATATTTTTTCTGCCAAGGAAATGCTGGCGTTCTAAGTCACTCTAAGCAGATTTAATATACTGTTGAGGTGTAATTTGTGTTTTTTCTGTCTCCGTTAATCCTCTCCTGACAGTCCTGAACACGATGTCAAACCGTCACGGAATTTAAAAAAAACTTGACATCCGGTGTCATTTGGCACATGGGGTGCTCTCGCTGGCCGCCACACTGACGTCTGGATCTTTTATGTCTGTGGTGACGGCAGCAGCATCAACGCTCTTGTCCTGGTTGTCATTATTATTATTACTATTGTTGTTGTTGTTGTTGTTCTGGACACTCGGGAGCCCGTGGCTGTTGTTCTGGACCAGAGTGGCGTTGCTGAGCCTCAACTCCTCCAGCTGCTTCCACAGCTCGTCCCTCTCCTGCTCCTTCTTCTTCTCCCTGGGAGTACAGCATTTCAATACTTCTTTAGGGAAATAACGAGCGCACACAAAAATGTTCTGTCTTTCCCTCATTACATCAACAATAGCTATGTCATTTCTTCCTATAGAAAATGATTTGTATGCAGAGCCTCCATTCAGTATGTGGTAGAATGAGGAACGTTGTACTAAATACCAAAAGGATCTAATTTAATATTAGTGACTGCAGCTCTTTCTGGCCAGCCCTGGTTTCAGGAAACGGCTTGTATTTCACTCCTAAAGGGAAAACCTTAAAGCACAATAACACTGATTAAAATCTCGTAGCTTGTTTTTCCAGGTCCCTTTGGTATGTTTGGCGTTTTATTTCTGTGCATGTGCCTTATTCTGATTGCTCAAAGAACCTTTACGCCCACATCTACAGTAGCTGGTCAAAATCTGTTTTTCCAGGTGAATGTAATTGAAACAATTTATCCGGCTGGCAGAAGACCAGCGGGACTGAGAGATGCAGCACTGATTCATTCTTTAAAAGAGAAATGTATATGTTTTGATGGAGTGTACGTCACCAACTGCTATTGGGGTTTTTGAAACTGGCCAAGTAGGTGACAAACATGAGACAAAAGAGTGTTCGATCTAATTTTACAGTGTTGCTGTTGCTCACCGTTGCCTGTCTGCTTTATAGGAGGAAGTCAACTCGTCAAACAGCGTGCAGTTCATCTCCATCAACGTCTTGAGCACATTGTAGACCAGAGCGACGATTGTCCTGCAACACAGCAGATACTCTGACATCAGTAACACAACTCGAGGAGTGAATGTTGTTCACTCTTGATGTTTGAGAACAATATATAGAATCCAAACTAACGACCCACTTAATAATGATTCACAGATACAAGTGCTAATCATTAAGTGGACCTTTGAGTTCAGATTCTCTTCATAAAACCATCATTTTTTTAATAAAGGGCAGGATGTGAATACCTCTGGTGTTACCGTGGTAACTTAACGTAACGTGTGACAGCTAGACTGGAGTACTTACGGATTCCAGTGCTCTTTGGAGATTCTGTACAGGCTACCGAACATAATGGGAAGGACCTTGTCGATGTTCTCTTCGATGAGGCTGAGAATGTACTCGTTATTCCAGAAGTACAGCGCTCGCTCTGCTACCTGTGAGGACAGAGACGGAAACGTATTACAATTTTAAAATCTCTCCACAAGCCGGTCTCTATTCTACTGTGCCGGTTAATGAAAAAGGAAAGTTCAGACAAAGCAGAAATCAAAAAGCCCCTTTTAAAGATGCACTTCGCTGCGTAAATGTGATGGCGGTATTATGCCGTGTCATGTCTCAATCTCCACATCACACGGAAAATACACTTGACAAGTTGACAATATAAAGGTACGCCTACTTAAAACGGATGCAGTCTAAATACAACAGTCCTGTAATAAATCCTGAATTCAAAGGTTATAACGTTCAGCTTTTGATGAATCTGTTGAGTTGATTCAACTTTGTGATCATTTTGGAAGTTTGTGTTGCTGCTGAACTGCACTGCAGTTCGATAACTGCGATACAAATTAAGCATTTTCTAAACTTTCAAGACTTTGTTCGACCCTGCAAGTCGCATTAAATGGAAATAATCAAGTTAAGTATATCAAAATTATACATACAAGTACAGTACGTGAGTAAATGTACTTAGTTTCTTTCCACTACAGGTTGTCATTTTATGCTTTTGCTTTGTCAGACTTTATAAACTAGGCAGCAGAATCCTCTGATAAAAGGATTGAAATAGATTCACTGAAAGAAGCTGAGCGAGTATGATTAATTAAAGGTTCAACTGCAAAATACATTAGAAAATCAATGTCTGATGCAGCTTGTGAGAGAACAGGAAAAACTCCTTCCAACAGGCATCTTCTCCAGGTGCCAAATATCAAGTCATTCAATATCTGTTTCTGCGCCAAACCAGCCTCCACTTACGAGTGCCCGGGGGAGGAGTCGTAGTCGTTGACAAATGCATTAATAAACAGTTCTATCTCCTTACAACTACATTAAGCACAGCATTCCAGTTCTGAAGAGGGCTATGGGCAAAGGACAAAGAGAAAGGTTGTATGTTTCTGTATGTTTGTGTCATAAGCGTACCTGAAAGTGAGGATTGGCAACACATTTAGAGATCTGTTTGAACAATGGCTCCTGGATTTTCTTGAACTGCGTTGGCTCAATGACATCCAGTATTTCCTCAATTTCACCCAGGAACATCACCTGAGGTGCAAAATACGAAGCAACATTAAGATCTTGTAGACAGCTGTGATAAGTGTAAAGTTTATTTATAGACGTGCAGAATACCTCTTTCTGGCTGCAGGTTTTTGGCCAGAACTTCAGCAGCCCACGGATCACCTGCACATATAACAGAATTTCTTGAGAATTTATCTCCAAAGTCAAAAACAGAAACAGAAAACCTTCAACAGTCTGTTTGAGTGGGTGGCTGTTAGCACACACCACAAATGTCTCTGCAGTGTACACTAATTTAGCGCTCAAGGCTTTGTGCTTTGAGTGGGAGGAGTGAAAAATAAGTTATGAAAAAGTACCGGTTCAGTGAGTGTAGGATCCTTCTCCAGAAACTGCACCACACAGTAGGCCAGCTGAGGGACACAAAAGAAAAACAGTAAATGTACCCAAAAACTGCATCAGAAAAACGCTGCATTACACAGAACCTCATCTGAAATGACATATTGTATTTGGGGTGAAACCATGTGACCACTGTAATTATTCTTAAACATTCCCACAATTCACAATCCTTCATTCAAGACGAACACTGAAACACACCGATATTCACTGATCGAGAGCATTTTCACTTCCAAGCCACCAGGAGGTGCTATAGTACAGAGATTGCATCATGACAGTGCTTAATCCTGGAGACAATACTCAACTGTAGAATTTAGATATACATGTTAAATATTTTCTGTGCAGTTTTAAATGATATAACTCGAGGATAGTTCAAAATAACAGAATAAATAGTAAAGACAGGTTCTCCTACCTGTGCGTGGAAAAGGGACAGTGCTTTAGCCGTGTGTAACGGGATGAGCACCTTCATTAGGAACTGCTTGTGCTCGGCCTTCAGAGGCAACGCAAAGCCATTTATGATACTGTAAACAGAAAAACAACAGAACTAGTTAGACAGACTCCTGTACAGAAAGACAAAACAGCAGCGCAAACTGAATGCTACAAGATGAGAGCAGAGCTCTGAATATATTCGGTCCCCGGAGCGGAAAAGAAATATAGATAGAATTCACTGCAATGGTAAAAGAAGAGGCCTTAGGGGCCTTTTAGTTTAGGACAGCAAGAGCACAAGTCCTCAGCGCCATCGGACACAAGTAACATCCACAAGCCGGTTTACAAACTGGATGGTCTTTAGTAAAGCTGACTAAAGGACAGAAGGACAAGTTTCTATGATACTGATGATTATATATTTGTGTATCTGTATATCTGTGTTTATCATCAACTCAATGTCTTATAACGTTTACACGCTCAGCATTTAAAGCTGTTGATGTTAATGGAGGATTACTGGATTGTTCTGCATGTCCACATGACCCAAGCGCTGTTACTCACCTTCCCAGGATTTCGAGCAGCTCAGCGACTCCATTGAAGTGCTCAGTTTCATAGATGAACCTGCAACAGCGACAGAGATTATGAAACGCATGAACCCAAAAACACAGAACTGACTCAGGCCGCTCCCAATACTGTGTTCCTTTTAAATGTCCTCACTCTGATCTGGGAATGTATAAATAACATGTCACTGGTGTCCTGTGATTATTATGATGCAGACCACAAATCTCATTATAGCGGACTAAGAATTCTGTATCTTAAATCGACTGCTCTCATGCAACTGAATGATCAATATGATGCATTGTTCACCTCCTCCTTGGTAACCCACTTGCATCTTGCTGTGCACCCCATGGTATGTACAGACAGAGCCTGACAACTGTGGCACTATATTTATTCTCAGTGACAGATGGTCAAAGTATGTGCACCCGTTTTGCCACCTTGCCGGTCGGAAACGACATCAAGTGCCCTGTTTCAATCATCTAAAGCCCGTTGTCATGAAGCAACAGGAGACGCAAAGATTCAGAACGCTGCTGCTGGGAACATTTGATGCCTCCATCTGAACAGTTTTCTCCTTCCTCTCCGTTTTAGGGGGCTGGGAAGAATCTCTTAGTGTCTACGTAATGTAATGATGTGTAGAGATAATTATGTCTTAGATGGCTAAAACATCTGATTTGAGGACATCATGGGCATAACGGAGGTCAACTGAAAGCCAAGACCAGAAACTCCAAACTGGAGCTTAATGTTAACGGAGTTGATGGAATGTGTCATTGAATGTTTCTTGAAGTTGGACGGCTGTACCTTGAAGGTTTTTGACCTGTGTAGGAATCCTCAATAAAAGCAGTTTGGGACCAAATAGTTGCAGGAACTATGGAGCCAAAGGAACTAAAGTGGGAACCAAAAAGCCACCTTTTGCACATCTGTGGCGATACACCTGTTTCATGGTAAACATATTTGACTTGTCGAAGCAGGAAACACACGTGAAATTAAAAACAGGAATGGTGGGCTGCATTCCATTCAGGTGAGCCTGTTCCAGGGCTCTGATGTCCTGCACGATCACTCACTGACACTTAGTGGAACTGAGCCATCGTTAATTTAATTATTTTCACGAGCCAAAATGTCTGCCGTGAAAAGGGTGCATCAGGCAGA
This sequence comes from Nannoperca obscura, assembly GCA_036024295.1. Taxonomy (NCBI): domain Eukaryota; kingdom Metazoa; phylum Chordata; class Actinopteri; order Centrarchiformes; family Percichthyidae; genus Nannoperca; species Nannoperca obscura. The sequence goes on from JAVQJL010095986.1 coordinate 26,187, forward strand.
TACGAACGATGACGGATAAAACTATTTTTACACACAAAGAAACAACAATGAATCATCATATTGTTTGTATTTGTCTGACTCCAAAGTACATAAACCCCTTTGTTGTTTGTTATTTATTTCTGCTGTGGAACCTAACAGCCATGAAGCTTCCATCAAATTAAATTGACTCACTTTTTTCTCTCTTGGCTCATTTGCAAACACACTTTTTATCTCTTTCTCTTTTTTTAAACTAGTCAGGAAGCTGACAACGTAACCTTCTGTTTATGTTAATAAGTTTTACAAGAAATGGCCACCCATTGTCCTAATATTAGTACTAGTGGTACCGAGTAGTTCCTTGTTTTTTGAATGAAGCGTTTCTCCAGTTGAAGCAGCCTCAGCTTCTGTGTTTGACCAATCAGCAATGTTCAACCCTGCAAACTCTGTCCTGATAGTTCCTGAACCTTTGGAAACTACCATCCCCGGAGAAAGGACTTATAGGCACCTAGAGCTGGAACATGTACAGGATCAAGTAGTCCCTGGTTCCTCTGGTTAAAACTATTTCTTCAGTTCCTCAAAAAGTTCTTGGTCCCTAGGAAAGTTCCTGTTGTGGAAACTCCCTACAGGACTCTTGGTGCCCTCCTTAAAATACTTTATTCACACAGTGAGCTTGTGCATCTATACATCACTGCCTACGAGGCCCTGTTCCAAAAGACTTTTTGCCAAATACTCAGAAGTGAGGTTGCCGTTTCAACTTGCTGATGACATGTAGAAAGAAAAAGTGGAACAGGTGCTTTGATTACTGGTTTGTTTACATTTACTAAAATATGTGAATACTACATGCACACTCTGTTGGGAGACCTGTCTTGGCCTGTTTATGTTGTTTGTGTTACACTTATTGTTGTAACAAGTTTTTGATGCTGCCTTCCTGACAAAGCCTCTCTTGAAATTTTAATCACACTGAGACTTTAACCTGCTTAAATAAAGGAAAAGAAAGAAAAGGAAAATGAGTGTGAAAGGACATCAGACACGTTTTCCTGTAACTGTTCAGTGGCCACCTTTGGAACATTTCACTCACCGCAAGAAAATGTTGTTGATCTGCTTCCTGATGAAGGCCCGCAACCCCAGGAACTTTCCATAAATCCGATGCAGGATGGTCTTCAGGAAGTCCCTCTCCCTCGGGTCCTCGCTGTCGAACAGCTCCAGCAGCTGAAAGGAGGGACAGGGAACAAGACAAACACAGTTTTCAGTCCTAATTCATTTCAAAGAATCAATACCGTCTTTAATCATGCCTCACAGTGTTTAGGTACATTCTGTGTATCTATATTGTGATTCAATTTTACCACTAAAAGAATTTGACTGTATTGACTGAAATAAATATGTCTAAAATGTATCTTTGTACCATCTTAAATACTTACTACATATTCAGGGTTTTGGTAAATGCTGGTTGCCACCCTTATTAATTACTGTGAAATTAATGTAGTTACTTGTTGACTAATTCATTATGTGGCCTTTGCTATGTGATGTAATGGACCATTTTCCTTGAGGCTTAATAAGCCTTGACTATAAAACTCAGCAGGTTACCCGGATATTGATTCTGAAATACTGCTGGGTGCTGTGATTACTAATTGTGAAATTAGTTCTCTCTATATCACCAGCCTCTGGGCTAACCAGCAAACAAGCCTTTTCTACTAAGCTTAACAAACGTATTGTGCCGGCTGTAAGGCAGTAATTTGTGCAAATAAATATACACAATCAGGTCATATCTTACCAGCTACCAACATGTTATCTAACATATATACAGTATATGTGCCTGAATGCTCTGTTCTGTAAATAGATATGAAATCTCTGGCATTTAACAGCTTTTTCCAGCAACATATGATGAGTCATTATTACAATACTGATGAGGACGGCCAAACCAATGACACCAAGTTCTTGAGGAATGTTTTCAGGCTTCACTCTACTAGTCATCAGCACCTTAGTGACAGGTGTCTATTTTTAAACCTGCGTAAATCCAGGAAAGGGTTTCATCGTGGACACGTGTTGGTTTTGTGCACTGCACTGATTCACTTTCATTCAGCTTCGTTTCAACGGTGCAACCAGACTCTGTGTTGCAACTGAGCAGCGATAATGGAGCAACTGGAGGTTTGCATTCCTGTTCTCAGACATATTGTCAGAGAACCGTAACTACCTAGCATCACCTTCCATACCTAGCGGTTCGCTACATGTTAGTTATCAGCATTGGCGTACATGTCAGATGATAAACATTTCAAACAGGACATTTCTTGGTTGCAACTGTAAAAAAAAAAAAAAAAAAGTTTAAATTAAGGCAACCTTATCAAAAATGTTATTTGTCAAGGAAAACTGACAAACATTTTCTGGTTACAGTTATTGAAATGTGAGGATTAGCTGTTTGTGTCTTATATCCTTGTTAATAATATATAATCTATGTGTTATGGACTTATTATATTATTATTATGACAGAAATTGCCATTTTAAAACATCGCCTTGGGCTCTGGAAACTTGGCTACTTTTCACTATTTTCTGACATCTTATAGTCTAGCCCAAAACAGCTACACCTATTGCACCATGGAAGTGATACATGTACAGAGAGTACACAGAGTTAGTCGTGAAGCAAATGTGTGATGCAAATATGTGCTCCTGACTGCTTTCAAAGAGTTCCTTATCAGCGCTGTAGTATGGATACAGCAGGACAAAGATACCACACACAGTTTGTAGCTGAAGTGGGGCACTGCCTCACTTCATATTCACTCACCTAGTGTTGGGTATACCTCTTTGTGACTGCCCAGGTTAAACAATGTGCAAAAAAACAAAATGTGTGCTTTACAGCCCAATAGTTTAGTTACAACTAGACTGAGCCAGCAAACCCGTATTCTGTGTGTCATGTTTGTAAATTAGTTTTTACAATGTTAAATGATGGTCATCAGCATTTATTACAAGAGCATTTTAGTGACTGCTAACAGAAACATTCAACTGATGAAATAAATAACACAGATACTAATGCATCTCTTTGTGAATCAGGTAGGGATTTAAATGCATCAAACCATCGTAAGTGTTTGAAAACAATTTATACTGAACAAAAAGCAGATCCCTCATGCCAACACACAGGCACCCTCCATAACATTTTACCAAAGATCCCTGACATAAAAAGCCCAAAATGCACCCAGACCACGTGTCCGACCACATGTTCTGCCCTTAGCTCCACATATGGTTGTTTTCCCATGTCGAGGGCTGTTTTCTACAGCAGCTGTGATCTGCACTAGTTGGTCCAGTAGCACCAGAACAGTGTTAGTTTCAAAGCTCTGCATTCAAGGACCAAAATATGCCTTTAACTAGTGAGAAAGGTAGAAATCTCCACAAAGACTATAGAAGGGGGTGTGCCACTTCAGGATGTTGTAGGACGAGTATCATTCACCCAGGTGTAGCCCTTCCACATGCTAACAGTTAGCTTACATATGTACCCCCAAGCTGAATAAAAAAAAAAAGTGCTTGAAATCAACCTTGTGGAAAAGCATGATTACACACAACAGGTTCATAGCTTCTCAAATCGCTGACTAAATCAAAGTTGACATAAAAACATTGTTTTCACACTGAGCTGCTACGCTGCATGTTTGTATTACTCCACACCCAGTCTTAAAGGGTGGGGGTACAAGACAATAATACAATAACAGAAACACCTTAACAAGGAAATGCACAAATGTTAAGGAGAATAACGAGGAAGGTCACTCCAGGGTTGGTCTTAGGAAGGTATGTATTTGAGGTGCAACGTGCCCTGGGACAAAGTATGGTACACCCAGATTCCCCCCTTGTGGCTTTGTATGGATGCCCTGGTACCTCATCTTTTTTGATAAATGCAACAAAAGAAAAGCTTCTTCCCCTGTCAAAAGACCCTTGAGCAAACCACTACACTCTGCCTCCTCTGGGGATGCTTGGCCTTGCCACCCTGGTGCTTTGACCTCTGTGGTCAAAATGTACTTGAACGTCTCAGAGGGATAGTTGGACCGTGGGGGCCTTCTCTCCCTGCCTTTATTGCCACCCAAACCTCTACCTCTCCTCTGCTCCTACCCACAGTCCTCTTCTCTCGACCTGAAGAGTAAACCACAGCGGCTATTTAAAACTCCCCCCACGACACACTCACATCATGGAAAGTCATTCCAGGCACCTCGGACGTGGCCCAGCCAACATTCCAGGCCCTGTGGTCCCGTTAGCTGCTGCTGCTTCACTCTGCAGCTTCACACACGAAACGAAGCATTCCTGCAGTAGGTGGGTACTGATCCAGGGCAGATGTAGCCGTGCTACTGTGTATTAATGGTTTGAATCACCCAGATAACCACATTGGGTTGTTGAACTCCCAAAACACATCACAATGTGCTGGTAATTACTGTTATAGTATTCACATAAAAAATTCTAAGCATTTGACCAAACATCTGTAACAGCCGATGGGAACTGCAGCGATTAATCAATTATTAATTGAAGTCATTTCAAGTTTTAGCCGAGGAGAATGGCTAAAACTCAAAGTTTCTGGTGTATTCCAAATGTTATCTAATTAGAAAATGTCTACAATTCAAGAAATCTAGATTAATGTCAGTAGCGGACAACTTTGTCTTAGTTTAATAAACTTTGAACCCATTGATACATTCGAAACAATCATTGTCACAAAACAACTGAGTCATCCTAAAGGTTTTTATATAAAAGAAGAAGAAAAAAAGACTCCTACCTGCAGAACAAACTTCTGATCAATGTAGCGCTTTGCAATGCTGGGCTGAAAGTCTGGATTCTCTAGAAAGCGCAGGAGAAACTCATAGACCAGCTGGAAGATAAAGGAAAATCACAAATCAATATCGAAACACGCACCTCTTAAATACTACAACACACAATGATGGGATCTAAAGGGTGATGGACAGACAGGCGGAAGTATCGCATCCTTACCTGAACGTGAGGCCAGGAAGCCTCTAGAGTGGGTTCATCCTCCTCTGGGTCAAAATCAGGGTTGTCACTTGGAGGAAGAGTCCGGAATATATTGGTGCAGATCTGGAGGAGCAAAAAAAGAGTTATTAATAAGAATGAGTTAACATCCCAGGAGAGCATGGGAGGAGATACAGCAGGAAGAGATGTTTATTCACAGATAATCAACAAGTGAGCCTTTAACATGGAGAGATGCGAAAAGTAGAATGCTGAAAAAACTGAAAAAGTTTCTTATTTCTTTCGCAGATTATTATGACTATTGTATGCCTATGAAGCCCATTAGTCAGTGTTACCCAATTTGTAAAGTATGATTTTATTTATACAGCACCTTTTAATACAAAGTTGCAATGTGCTTCCCAGGATACACATACAGGAAAATACATATTACAGCAAATGGGTTTTGAGAAGTTTGTTGAAGTTGTTTACTGATCTAACAGAGGTGAATTATATTAAGTTTCCAGCACTCCACACGTGTAAATGAAAACTAGCTGCTTATAGCATAACTCTAAAGCTGCTAAACCCTTCTTACCTGTTTTTAAAACGACATACAGTATGTAGTGTAGTGTAAATGAGTAGGACAGTGTGCGTGTGGCATGACAAACTAAATGTGGTTACAGTTCATTTGCTTATACACTGAGGGGCGACGAAGGAACTGAGTTTGTACCTGCATCAGGCAACAACAACAACAGCAAAAAACTCTATAAGAGCAGTTTTTATTGTGATAAGCAGATGTTACAGTGTCCCAGAGATTCCACAAATATGGGTTGGAAAACAAAATTTGATTACAAGCTGGTTACAAGTGGTCACGGTGCACTTTGAGAGTCAAGGCGGGAGCTGCAATTCATCTCATCTAGATATACACACAATCTGGACACAACATTAAGTGACTGAATTCTCCAGAACTGGTGGTGCAACCCAAGAGTGATCTAATGCAAACATTCATGCATGAACATCACTGGCAGCTTGCTAATTGGAGTGGAAGTCAAGTATTTCCTAAGCATGTTTGATTTAACTGAGGATGTTTTATAACACCACTAAAAGCACACAGGGGCTGAATAAAAACCATTACAGATTCAGCATCTGCCACAACCCCCTATTAAAATTCTGTACCGAAGACAATCGTTGTAGACAGGTCACCGCCACCTCTATCCCACCTTGTTATTTTTAGCAAGGGCAAATTCGAGAGTGACACACATAGCAGTGGGGAGCTGGAAAAGCTGGAATTATGTGACTGGGTGCACACTCTCAAGCTGAAGTGATAAAGACAACATCAAATTACTTATTGGCAGGCAGAAAATCCAAACGACACTAATGGGAGAGAAAGGCAGCAAAGGAATTTCAATTCTGACAGTCGCCCAAAATCTGACAGGCTGAAAAACCCACAGAGAAACTTAGCAAGGGAGCATGATTTCTGAACTAGCTGGCAGAAATGCCATGGAGGCAAATGGTAAAAACAAAGTACGGACACTGAACTAATAAACAAGAGAATTTATTGGTTGCTACGGGCTAAATTGTAATTGTAAGGCATCACAATAATAATTTCACACCCGATGTCTTCGTCCTCTGATATTTCCTGTCATGCCTGAGATTTTATTTAATTTTTTTAATTTCCCAATAGGATCAGAAAGTATAGTTCATTGTGACCCTTTAAAACAAAGCTGTGTCTACTTGCCATATAACCTGGCCCTAAATGAGCACCTGCCTGAGTGAGCGCAGCCTCTCCATAAATAACGGCCGTGTTGAACTTGTGACAGATACTTTTTGAATTTAAAATAGTTTGATATGTTCTTCTAAAAGTTTCATTTATACCCGTCTTGATAGTGTCATACATTTACAGGACTTGTTTTGGCTTTTCCACAAAGTTACTATGAAACACCCAGAGGTGATGAGGGCTTTGTGACATTATACATAATCCTGCTGGAAAAAACGGCAACAATGCTAAGGTGATTTTCACATGACCATGCCTGACCGTGTTATAAGCTGAAAGGAATGGTACCCAGCATGGTCTCGTGCTGCTGTAGCCCATCCCCTTCAAGGTTGAATGAGCTGTGCATTCAGAGATGCCCTTCAGCTTACCACTGTCGTACTGAACTGTTATTTGCCTGCTTGTGTCTTTCCTGTTAGTTTAGAGAAGTCTGCGGTGCAGCTGTTCCCGCGCTGCTGAAAACACCATCTGGAAACAATTGTACAATGTTCAAACTCGCTTACATATCGCATCTCCGCCAAACAGTGACAGAACCTGTTGACTGTCTGCATTCTCTAAACCGACAGTAATTCACTCTTTGGAGTTTTTGAATGACAGCTCTGCAATAAAGTTGCACATATGAACATTCACAACACACCCACAAATACAAGTGAACGTCATAATTTTCACCTCAACCATGCCTGCATATGACCTCTGTGACTGACACTACACCTCAGTATTTCAGTGCCAATAAAGCGGCTAATATAGATAAAGGTTTTGAAACAAAAGACAAACAATCTCTATAAAATAATGAAAAATGCCTCACGTCACATTTTTGTAGACCCCAAGCTGACATCTCCAAATTGCTTGTTTTATAATTTGAATAATTTTATATCATAGAAGACAAAGAAACCAGAATATATTCACATTTAACGACATGCGAAGAGCAATTTTTTTTAGCATTTCTGCTTTAAAAAAAAATTTGATTATCAAAACTGTTGCAGATTAATGTTGATCTAATCATTTCAGCTCTACTGTGCGCGCAAGTTAATTTCAGCAGATTAGGATTTCCTTCACTACAGCAGCCTCCATCCTGTCCTATTCCAAAGGCTCTGCTCACCTGTCCAGTTGTGTCATACCTGTGTGACCAGCCCAGTACAAGTACTGGATGTTGTGCAGGCTATGGACCAAGTCTTTCTCTTATGATACAACAAATCACTTAAGTTTACATTTTCTTCCCTCTAGAAATATTACACCATTTTCCTGTCCTCGGGTAAGATTGAGCAGCCTTCTGATCCACACAAATGGCTTTACATTGCAGAGTATGCAGATGCTGATAATGAGGCAGATGAATTAATCAGTGTGCCACCTCTGTGAGCTCTCTGTGGCATATTACTTGGCTTTCCCTGGTGTGAGGCACATCATTGGCTGAGCTGGAATCAGATGATTCACAGAGTGGGTTGCCAGGCGAGACATTGCGCCTCAGTGTGATGCCCATTTTTCCAGAGGAGTGCTCTGAAGAACAAATGCTCACAAAGTCAAGATAAATGGTGGCACATGTTGCATACAGAGAAGCGTTATCTGAACCATGTATAGGCTGCTATTGACAGTATCGTGTTAGTATTGTTTAATAAGGATTGTATTTAACATCACATAACTGCTCTAGCAGCCTGTCTGCATTGAAGGGAATTAAACTGTCTATTCCTTGGCCGACAGCCAAGGTTTTTAAACTGTGAGGCAAACATACTGCATGAGATGGAAGAGACAGGTGCATGCTAACTCTGACCCTTGGTATGATTCATCACATTTTTAAGTTTTCTACAGTATCAAAGTAGTCCTCTTATAGCTGTCTGTACATCCATGAGTACATGACACACAGTAACCGCTAATAGCTAATTCGGCATGTGTCAATCACCCTGACTGTAAACAAAAGTAGCAAAACAGGGCTCTATGTGAAGCCCACAGTTAACTCACTGACTCCATGGCAACATTATACTTTTTGCTTATATCCCCCAAATTATGGGAATTGTAGTTTTATGTTTTTATATTTAAAAAGTATTATTCCCAAATTAAAAGTTATACAAAGAATTCTAAGAGGAGTGACAATATTACCATTAACTTCAAACAATTTAAAATTACAGGTGGTGAAAGAGGAAGTTCTGTCTGCCCGCTCTCTGCATAACATAATGGGTTATGTAACTCACAACGCAACCTTCCAGCGTGCATAATTAATTCTCCCACTCGCTTCACAATATTGAAAAATAACTACTAGCAGGACAAAACAAGATAAATTATTGTGAGAAAACAGCCAACACGGAAGCATGGGAGATATTTTCACAGAGGGGTTAAAAAAAAAAGGAAACAGATTTGTGTGGAGTGTGAAAGTAATGTAGGAGGATCCTAAAACGGTTGTTCTTAAGTGACTGAGTGAAAGTGGTGTACGCTTACTGATGAACAAGGGAGGCTGTAGCTCTGTTTGCGGTCAAACTGAGGGTGACAGTAGTAGCAACCAACACCTAGCAACGCACAGGTTGGGGAGGGGGAGTGAGATCAAGAAAAGGTGAAAGCATAGAGTGTAGCTTTAGCAAAAAGGATTAAAAAAAAGGTGGGAATTAAAGCAAATAAAGTGGGAATTTACAGCTCATAGATGCTCTTTTCAACCCTTCTTGCTTTGCACTCATCTCTGGCACAGAAAGTAAGAATTCAAGGAAAACTGAGAGAAGTGATTTTCTATAATATACTAATTATAGAGTTGGCAAAAGAGGCAAAACCTCCTTTCACGTAAATGAGAAACCTTGCTGTTTGTTCTCCTAACAACCTCAGTGATCAAAGCAGTCCTCGCTGCTGCAGAATAATGGGCAGCACTTTGAACACTCACCTCTTCATTATCATGTGATGCCAAGCATGGAGTATCCGGGAGAGCTATTATCAACCCAGCTTTCTGAAAGTGCGGCTGCTATTTGTCTAACCTCATTCAGCAGCCTGTCCATAGTACAGACACTCGGCTCTGAACTGGGTTTCTCTTGAGCTCGACCCATGTCCCTCCGTTCTGCCCTTAATACTAAGAAAGACCACTGACAATACCTGAGTCATGCATTTCAACGACTCCAGCCTTACAAACCCAGGAGGTCACTGAAGTGCAATGTGCAACCAAGCTACTATATGTTAAGTAGCTTATCTAGCTATTATCCAGTGGATGACCTGTTGCTCAAAAACTTTGTGCTTTGTGCACTTTTCTGGCTGCAGGTTTTCTGCCACATCGTGATTGAAAAAGTATCAATTTCAAGAATTGCAAGTGCGTCAGATCAAAGCATATTGTACTCAAATGAACACAGACACCCTGAAGATAATTTGTCGGTATGATTTTAAAATGAACTGCAAATTTACGGCATCAAGTATTTCTTGCTTGTGGTTAATGTGATTTATTAGCATGATTGCATTAGGGTTAAGATAACTCACAAGCACCTTTTATTACTTTGGACTGCTGACAGTTGCTGACAGGCACATTGAGAAGTTAGCCGTGCCATGTTGCTGATTGCACAAAATTGCATATTTTCACCACAAGGTCCACTGTTTATTATATTTTGGAAGAATCCACTCTACTTCTCTACAGACAGGGCATATTATAGCTAAAATATAGCTTTTTTGATTGCTGTTTGTAGAGCTTTACAGCTTTACCAACTCCCAACAAAGTGAAGGTAGAGAGCTTAGAGAGAGAACAGAAGGTAAGTAGTATTTATTGAAATTCTGGTGTTATTATCAGCCACGACTAACAACAGCTATAACTCTCTCGCCAGACAATCCATTTGAAATTAAAAATGATGTCCCTGCTGTGTGTTTTTGGTTGCTTTAAGGGTGGAGTTGGCACAATAACAGAATGGTGTGAATGTACACTGCATCTTAAACACAGATGGTGCACCAGATTAAACATTGACATTAAATGCAAGTTGGCTAACACTGTTAACCGTCGACTTCATATTTACCCTCCTTTCCGCGGTTGCATTGCCTTCCAAGAGAAAGAGTCTCCACCCCACGTCAACTAATTAATGATCTTATCACTACCTATAATCTTGATTTCATGCTTTTAACTGAAACCTGGCTAGACAGTAGTATCAGTGCACCGGTTCTCATTGAGTCAGCCCCTCCAAACTTTAATGTTATAAATGTTTCTCGACCTGACAGGAAAGGTGGAGGTGTTGCTGCTATATTTAAAAACTAATTTAATTGTAAGCAGTTATCATGTGGTGACTTTCCCTCCTTATAAATACTGTTTTGAAAGACACCAAAAGTCCTGCTGTTACAATTTCACTGAATTGATTTCTGTTATCTTGACAGATTTTGACTATCTTGTCATAACTAGTGATTTTAACATTCACATTGATAATCCCAAAAACAAAACTGCCACAGACTTCTGTGGTCTATTTGAAACTTTTGATCTGTTACAACATGTAAAAGGACCCACACACAACCAAGGACACACCCTGAATCTAGTCATTAGTAAGGGTGTTGATATTTCTAGAATACATTAAATCGAGGTTATGGCAAAAACCTGGAAAGGAATTGACACATTTCTCTGACTACAGTATGGACGAGTGGGAACAGCAAGGATACTGTGCAGGGGTCAGAGACCACGAGATTGCTGTGTGAAGTAGGTTCATCTGCAGTTTTTGTGGCTCTAAATGTGTCTGAATGGTGCTTCTTTTTATACACAAAAAAAAAGGTAGAATCATATGACTGCACTCCTGCATTAAGGCAGAGGCATGTCAATGAGAAACATTTCTGAATTGAAGTTGAATGAAAATGTAGGCAGTGAAAATGAGTAACTTGTCCTCTCGCTGCTCAAATGAAGGCAACAAGTAGCGGGCTACCATCACAAGTTGCACTCCGACGCTGCGCAGGTAGAAGGTTAATTTAAATGAAGCAATGCAAAACGAGTTGGTGGTATTTTGGTGGGTGGGGTCTTACAGTTGGTTGCTGGGAACAGACGTCTGGTTCATTTTACAATATAACGTGACCATTTACGAAGCGAGATGCAGTAGAATCAAGGCTGAAAGAGCGTTGGTTTGATGAGACCATATAAATAGCTTCATAAACATTTTTTATTATTTATTTCTGTCATCATTGTACAAATTAAATTAAACCCCACACCATCTGCCTTTGGCTGCAGATATTTTGTGCTGTGTGTTCCCGCCGTGCTGCTCTGCACCATCCAGACAACAATGTGATTTCCTGAAGATGGCGGTTCTATATTTGTTGAGATTTTGTTGTCATGTGTCACTGATTGGCATCGCTGTTTCGGAGCGAACCCAAGACCTACCGCTTTGCACCTATTGCTGCGCTTGCACGATTAAAGAGAAAGGAGAAAAATTGTTAAAATTGCATTTTTCTGTAGTAATTTGGTGCAAGAAAATAATTTGAACTACTATCAACTTGAAAAGACTTCCCACTCCTCTGTCAATCTCATTTTGCACCCAACTGCATATCAAGCACCTAAACAAAGCAATTATGTTAACCTAAAAAAAACAACTTAGGACAGTCTGAGACCAACTAATCTGAATCAATAGTTGCAAGGTATGACATGGATTACTGCCTACAGCCCATTAATAATCTAAAGACTCCTTGACTCAGCTTTGAATGTGCTCATTCGTATCCACCATGATAATCTGCTGTGTGGAGTGAATCACTGCAGCACTGACTACAGTACTGACTGATGTGTTCTAAATGTTGCACATGAGTCATTACTGTACTGTCGGAAGAATCTAGGCTGTTCGGGGCACCTGCACCATCAACACAAATCTATAGCATGTTGGCAAAAGATACTGTGCAGGGGGTTGGTTTTCAAACAGGCTATTGTGTAACAAGAGTCCTGCAACAGCCGATGTATTAATCACTCAACCCCGACCTCACTAACCTTTCTAGCACACTGAAGTACTGTATATCTCCAGATGATATGTTAAGAAAATATAACTTAATTTCATTTAAGTAGTACTTTTAGTACATGCAACTGTTCACTAGGTGACTTTCTGTTGAGTTACTAGTTTGATTATTTCCTGTGTGAAACATGTTTCCAGATCTTATTCATGATGACAGAAGTCTGGTTATTTACACCAGACTTGGACAACAACCACAAATGGCACATCTAAGAATCAATTGCAAATGTATTGTAACGTATCCTGCCATGTTAATAATAATAATAATAATAATAATGACGTGAAAAAAACTCCTGACTTTAAAA
>JAVQJL010095988.1:0-34371 GCA_036024295.1 Nannoperca obscura
ATTTCCGTTTTGTGTTTGTGTTTTTTGTTTTTTATAATATATATATATATATATATATATATATATATATATATATATATATATATATATATATATATGAGCAGATATTCATAAATACAGATGGCAGAAGAAATAACAACTATAATATAATAGGAATGTATAATATTATTATATTATTTATATATTATATATAATATAAATAATGCAAACCAATACAATGACCCAGTAAAGGGTTTTCCTGTTGAGTAAACTCCATAGTAACTTTTGAGGCTTTGTTTTTATGTACATTAGATTACATTAAACTGTTAGGCATTCCCGTTAATTTGTCCACCCTCTTTAACTGATTTGAATCAGTCCTATTTTCTGTATTTTCTTTTATCTCTTTAACCAGGGCAGCTGATGTGCTGTCCATTCATTTTATTTCTTTATTTGCTTGTTCACAAAGTTCACCAGTTGGATCAATTGATCAAATACAATAGTGCAATGTCATCGTATGACCTTGGTGGTGTGTCACTAATTGATTTTTGGAAATGAAATGTAACGTGGAGCTATGTTGAACTTTCTATCATCCACAGGCAGCCACAAGATGCAACAGTTGACGGTGGGTTTTTAAAAAACATTAAAATTGTAACTCTGCTTTCTCACTATGTTTTTCCATAACTTGTCTGTTACATAGTAGCTAAACATCAATCACAAAGGTAATCTCACGCATACAATACATGTCTAATGAGAACATGTTCTGTAATTATCATCATTCAATTGCAATTGTGGTATGTATAGTTATATTATCTCTATGTTTCTGTGAGATAAAGATGGAGCTGCTCTGCCAGACCGCTGTGAAGGTATTGAGTTTGATGCCATCGCTCCTGACGAGAAAGGAAACACTTTATTCTTCAAAGGTGTGGAACACTTTCTTTTACACAATGCTTGGCAATATCCCAGATGTACCACTTTTCTTTACTTTGAAGCCAAGCCTCTATATAAAAAGAACTTAAATTTGGAATGATGGTCTTTATTTTCTCGTGGGATTATTTAAGTTTTATTTGATATATTTTTCCAACCTCATTATATATTTGAACATATACCTCTGATGTTGTCTCATCAGGTGCCCACTTGTGGAAGGGTTTCCACGGTCCGGCACAGCTCTCCAACGAGTCCTTCAAGGAGCTGGATGACATTCATCACATTGGCCATGTTGACGCTGCCTTCCGCATGCACAACAGAGAGAACCCTGACAATCATGATCACATCTATTTCTTCCTGGTATGATCCACAGATACTCTCATTTGTGATGTGATTGTGTTAAAAAAATCTGACCGAGAAGCAGAGCAATATCTGCCACTAACACAAAACATTTTCTGATGTTATCTTCAGGATGACAAGGTGTTCAGCTATTATAACCACACTCTGGAAGACGGCTATCCAAAAGAGATCCAGGAGGACTTCCCAGGAGTCCCTACTCACCTGGATGCTGCTGTGGAGTGTCCCAAAGGAGAGTGCAAGACAGACTCAGTTCTGTTCTTCAAGGGTACGTTCGCATTCAAAGCAAAAATAATTATCTCACTAATTCAAGACTATAATTAAGCTGTAAAATAATGTTTAAAATAAAAGGAAGAAAAACAAAATCCTTGACAAATGCCAAGGTTTGACAGAAATACCGTGGCTTATCTCACTTTTATAAAGATAATGCTGCACCCTAGTGGAGGAAATTAGCTGTAGCAGGAGTGCATTTTGTCATGATGTTGTTAAGCAGTAGTAGCTGTTCACACACATTGCAGTGAATACCAGGAATTGAAGCCTATTAGTAAAATTGAACTTATCGGAATTGTTCTAATGCAACATGCTTAGAATATATCTAACAGGTAGTCCAGAAAATATTGGCTGAATTGTTTATTTTTAAGAATTTAAGCATATCAGTCCATGTTTCAGGTTAATCATATGTGAAAACTGATTGTCAAATGATCTGTGGTATAATCAGGCTACTGTAACGGAATGAGCACATTGTGGGGATTACTGGTAACGGTTTTCTCTCAAACTGAACTTTCCCCCACCAGGACATGATGTGCATGTTTATGATATTGCCACAAAGATAGTGAAGACCAAGACGTGGTCCCACCTGCCTGTCTGCACATCTGTTTTACACTGGCTGGAACACTTTTACTGTTTTCATGGACACAACTTCACCAGGTTCAACCCAATAACCGGAGAGGTGAACGGTCCCTACCCAAAAGACGCCCGCAAGTACTTCATGATGTGCCCCAACTTTGGTGAGTCCAACAAAGAGGCAACAACATTCAAATCTTTCATGTTTTTGTACAAGAAATACTTGGACAAAAGTATCTACTTTAAGTAATCTTTTGTATTTAACTGCAGATCATGGAGGTTCCTATAAAGTCCTTAAATGCAGTGAAATGAAAATAGATGCCACCACCACTGATGATGCAGGCAAAACATATATCTTTGCAGGTAAAGTCAAATGAACTGAAATAGTAATATTTAAAGGAATAGTTCAACATATTGGGAAATACAGTATTTGTTTTCTTGCTGAGAGTTGGGCGCATGAAGTATGAAGCTAGAGTCAGGAGGTGATTAGCTTAACTCAGCATAAAGACTGGAAGCAGGCAGAAGCAATGTCACCATCTTAGCATGTGAAACTTAGCATTTAGCTCAAAGCACTGTTGTGTCTAAGTACAGCCTCATGTTGCCACTAGCATGGCTGTAGACTAGTTTAGTACAGATTAAACAAACAAGATAAAACGTGTTAATGAATGAGCTTTAGAGGTACTGTTAAGAGTATTTTTGAACTTTGGCGAGGGCCAAGCTAGCTGTTTCCCACTGCTTCCAGGCTTTATGCTAAGCTAAGCTAATTGCTTCATCCTTAACACACACACACACATATGAGAGTGGTATCAATCTAATTCTCGCCAAGAAAGCAAATGAGCATATCTCCCGATACGTCAAACTGTTCCTTTGTATTTCTTTTTTCCTTTGATGATTTCTTTAAAGCTTGCTGTAAAGCTTTCACTAAGCCTAGAGTTCAATGTGCTCAGGTCTCATCTACATGCGCCTGGACACCCATCGTGACGGCCTTCACGCCTTCCCAATCACCAAGGTGTGGAAGGAGGTGACCGGCGGGGTGGATGCTGTCTTTTCCTACACCAACAAAATCTACTTTATTAAGGTAGACCTTAAAGTAACCACTCAACATTCTTCCCACTTTCGTCAGAAACCTCAACACATTTTTCACATTTTTTTCTACATTAAAGTTAAAACAATAATCTCTCCTTTGCTGCCAAACACCTGCAGGATGATAACGTTTACATCTATAATGCAGCTGTTCGCTCCACCCTGATAGAAGGCTACCCTAAAACCCTGAAGGAGGAGCTCGGCATTGAAGGACATGTGGACGCTGCTTTTCTCTGTCCTGATGAACACACAGTTCATATAATCCAAGGTTCTTTTTTGGGGAATTTCTGGGTTTAACATGTTTCGAAAATGAACAAAACTATTGAAATGTGCTCACAAGCGATTAACAAACATCTTTACACACATATTTCTTCCAACAGGACGGAGGATGCTCGATGTCAACCTCACCGCCACGCCCAGGGTCGTCACCCAAAATCTGCCTTTGCCCTTGTCCGACATCGATGCTGCTCTGTGCAGTCCAGAGGGGGTTAAACTGTTCAAGGGCTCGCAGTATTACCACTATAAAAGCACCATGATACTCGCTGTGAGCAGAATCGCCCCTTTCCCTCAAAACATTACCTCAGCAATGATTGGATGTCAGGATTAGGAATCAGGGAGTGTCTTATCAGTGTCCTCAAACAATACAGAGAGACAGCATTAGCATCAAACATCAAGACAGTGATTCAGACTGGAGGAGAGAAACTTAAGCACAGTGTTAAACTACTAACAGATCTGGATTTGTGGACCAATGTAGAGGAAGGAAGCTTCATCATAAGAGAATATTATTGACATCGTAGCCAAGTCTAACTTTTGTTTGCTGAATAAAAAGTGGGAAACTGCACATCTGGAGTGTAATTTTGTAAATATCAGTGATTATCATGAAGACCATTTTATGATCATACAAAATATATTTTTACTGGTTTATGTGTGAGTGTGTAGATGTGAAACTGATTAGAGCCAATCACTAAGAATTAAATCCAGAGGGAACTTATTAAGTAATGTCAGAGTTTGGCCACTAGAGGACCTACTGTACAAATGAATGGGTCACTCTAGAAACAATGACCAGAACATAAAACAACTGAATGAACTGAGTCTTAATACGGACCTAAATTGAATGGATCACCACCTTTATGATATTAAGAAGCAGCCATTTTTTACAAGTCACCTCATGTCATGTTTGACAACTCATTTCCTTAATGTTTCTAGATTGTCAAAGTTAAGACTGTTACAGAAGACTTAAGTGGTCTAAATGGCTCTCTTGAAAGCGCAAGTGCCCTCCAAGAGGTGGTCAGCCCAAATACCTGGGCAAGAAAAGAACCCATACCCTGAACCCTGTACATGGAAGATTGGGTCCTGTATTTATTTCCCCCCCTTGTCACAGTCTGTGGACTGCATGACAGGATTACAAAGCTACAAGGCAACAGACTCAAGGAAATAATGCTGAACAACTTTGTCCACCCTCTTTAACTGATTTGAACTTTCTTGTTGCTCAGCGCAGTCGTGTGCATATTCAAACATTACTGTCCTTTTGTGTGTTTTATTTGTAGTATTTCCAGGCACATTGGTGAATATGTTTCATCCATTGACTTGTGGACATCCATTTTGTGCAGTGGACTGAACTCACTGGTATACAAGCAAACACAAACTCATTTCAGAAGCAATACATGGCAAAAACTGAAGAGATAGTTGGAACCAACTCTGTGTCCGGCTTAGAACAACTCAAAAGGGAGTTGCTGTCCCCCTCCTGTATTAAGTTTTCAATGACTTCCAGCAACGAGTTCCAGGTGCACATGCAAGCTCAGTAAACGGTCTCCAGGCAGGTGTGAAGCTCTACATCGCTGACCTCAATTTAGAGAAATTGCTGGTGGCCCAAAACTTTAATTCTTGCAAGAAAGAGGCTGGATCAGAACTGTGGACGATCAATCTGACACAGACATGTTTTCTTCAGATATCAAGGTTGACCTTGTAAGCAGCAGCAGCAGTGCTGTGTAAAACACAAGAGGCTTCAGAATCGTGCAGACATGTCAAGTGAGAGCGAAACACTTGTCCAGCTGAGCCACCACTGAATCACAGACTGATGTGCTAATAAAAACAGAACATCTCTTTACGTTTTCACCAACAAAATAGAGTCAAACATTCCCATGTCTTATATATTATATTGCTTTATTGTTAGCTTTTCATGGTTATCATCTGTATGTCTGTCAGTGTGCTGGGTCTTTATATTCTGTCTAAAATCAAAAAGATCATTTTCAGTTTAGTTATAGTAATGTTCATTTCCATAATATTGGCAGCAACATCAGTGCTAAGCTGTCCAATTCCACCCTCCAGAAGCCAAAGCTTCTATGGCCAAGATGTCTATAAAATGTGTGTTTTTTTTAATTTAAGAGTCCTGTTCTCTGTCATTACTACAATATACAGTATTTCCACGCTCATGCAATGCTCCATGCTCATATTGGACCATATGGACACGTAGGCAGCAGCCTGCAAGAGTCCAGAGGTCGGGACGGCATTAGCCGGCATTCAAGGCCTTTTCACTCCCTGGAGAGGTTTTTTGTTCGGCAAAATCCCTGGGACTTTCAGCCAGCATAAAGGAAGTGCTGGCCTCAGCACAGTTTAATGGGTGAGGCCATGAGGACACACACACACACACACACACACACACACACATGCATGTGCACATAAAACACCCAGCACACATACACACATGCATACCAGACAGTGTGAACTGTTTTCATCACACACACACACACACACACACACACACACACACACACACACACACACACACTCAGCTACAAGCTATCAAGTAATATTAATAAGTGGACCTGCAATAATAATTCTTTTATTTACTTGATGTCATTTTGTTTTTCTGGAAAAAAAAAAGCAGTGTGTTAAATATGATATTTCCAGTTAAAATAACTGACTTAAGGTCAGAGTGTATGGCGGCTGGTAGGGACAAAATTTCAGTTCAATCGAGACCAAAAGAGAGAACATGCTGTGCCGTTTAATTGATCATTCCCAGAAGATACTAGCTAGTGTTGCTGGGTCACAGGGTTACCAAAAACCTTCATTCTCTGGGGGCCAGGAACATGTATAATGTTATCACAATCCAGCCATTAGTTTTCAGCATCTTGATTAAAAGATTTAAGAATTAACTGGCAGACATCGCCATGTTTAGGCCCTAAAGGTATTTTTGAAAACACGAGTCCTTGATTTCAGACAAAATAAGAAAAAAAACAGACAAAAGCAGGGTTCTTCTTTCCAGCTGACAACCGTCAATTTCCCCAGCTGACTTTTTAATGTTTTCTACTGTCGAAGTCCTAAAGCGTTGATGGCTATGGCGTGCTAACTCAGCGCTGTGTATTCTGAAATATAGACTTCATTGCAACGATTACACATCATGTATATTGTCAGCATCCTCAGCAGTTCATCATCCATGGGGAAGACGTGGAAATAGGCTAAAAGAGCAGCACTGTTCATGTATTGCTGGTAGAGCTAGTGACCCTAAATATTATAGTATGTTAGATTTTTAGTTGTAACATAATGCGTTCAGATGTTTCTTGGACAAACCAGGAGGTAAGATTTAGGCTCTATTTTTTGTATTGTTTTTATCTGAGAAAAGACTTTGGACACCCAGGCAAGAGAAATCTAGTAGTATCCAGAACTGGTGTTAGACTGACTTCCAGTCCTGAATGGGGCTTTTTTTAAACACAACTTGCAACCCCACATAATAATCTAGTAGGCTAATGATGTGTTAAGTTATGTTACAACTATCGGTAAGCTAGTTAGTATGTGGCCTACTTTACAGGAAACACTGTTTTATCCATTCTTTACAGTTTTGCTTGTGCTTTTGGAAATGCAAAAAAACCCCTTCAAACTGTTGATACCCAGCGTTGCTCTTTATAGGACCGCACGCACTCTGCTTCAGCAAGTGAAGCAACCCAAAGTTTGGCAGGCCTGCCATGCCTAGATACAGCTGCTGTCAGGGAGAGGTTTTCAGCCAATAATGTCGCTTGTTTTTGCAAATTTAGTTTGAGGACGAAAATGGAGAAGAAATTATCCCAAAATAAAATGCTAACCATGACAGAAAACTAGTACGGTACAAAAAGTTTATTCAGTAACAGTTCTGTAAACATCTGAGGTAAATGAACATTTACATCAACATGTTCTTTAACAAAAGGTTCAGACGCAAGGCACTTCTCTTCAAAGACAGATATTTTAGAACGGAAGTAATAGCAGGGGTCGTTCTTCCGTTTTAACACGTGGGAGTCTGTGTCCCTGCTGGCTGGTGTGCCATGATAATCCCATCGCACCACCTCCCTTTTCCACCGCAGGATTTTTCATTCAAGGCGCATCCATGGTGTAAAAGTTGAAGTAGCCAAAAGTCTCTCAATTTACATTCAGGACAGAAAAAAACAATCACTTTAGATTCAATTCTTGTTCATTCCAAGTCTAATTTGATAGTGTTATTTCCATAAATAAACAAAAATATGTTAATGTCCCTCCTTCAAGGTCACCCTTTTTCTTTTCTATTTATAATATCTTCATATCCTCATAACAGTGGTATCTAACTATGTAACTGTGCAAATCTTTATCTACATATCAAAGGTACTTAGAATAGCTTGGAACAACAAGGTTATGGAAAACATTTTAGCAATAGAAAGAAGTCAAATGAACCTTGTTTCAACTATCTTTTGGAGACAAAGTTCAACAGAATGTCTTTTTCTCAGAATCATGAGGGTTGTAAAACTGATCTTGTGGTTGGAGCCATGAGTTCAGGGGTGAGGTTCCCAAGCAGAGCTCTTTAAAAATCCATCATGCATATTGT
This sequence comes from Nannoperca obscura, assembly GCA_036024295.1. Taxonomy (NCBI): domain Eukaryota; kingdom Metazoa; phylum Chordata; class Actinopteri; order Centrarchiformes; family Percichthyidae; genus Nannoperca; species Nannoperca obscura. The sequence continues at coordinate 8,015 of JAVQJL010095988.1, forward strand.
GATATCTTTGGCACACATATCTTTGGTTTGCTAAATATCTTTGGTTAAATCTTACACATCACAGCTAATAACTTTAGATTAAGTGCTTCAGCTGCCATAGTGTGCTGAAGTTGTTTATTGGCTCCTACGTTTGATCAGAGACATGTAAACATTTGACAGCACCAGCAGACAGAATGGTTGCAGTCTATGATCATCATATCTAGAACATTTGTTGTAAAAAGTAGCTAAAAAAGCTACTAAAAAGTAGCTAATGTACTAAAATATAAATGCCTTTAATTGCATCTTGCTTTTATTTGGAATATAGAAGTTAAGTAGTTGCATTCATGAAAAGTTGGAAATCATACTTTTTCAAACTCAGAGATCTAAAAATGCACAATCACAAGCCCTGTGCTAAAGGCCCTGCACAACCCAAGCTCAGTTCCCAAGTCAAGCTATTTTTACTGTAAATTAAGCCTTAATCACAAACTTTATGTTCATACTCAAATCATAGCATCAGAGCACAACTGGAGGGAAGAGCACACAGTGATCAGTTGAAACAGGCTTTGCATGGCAGACATTTAGTCTGAACGCACAGGTGGAACAAATACCGTTAACGATGGCTCTGACATCAGTGAGCCAAACTGCACAAAGCCCTGGAGCTGGAGCACCTGATTGGAATACAACAGTTAATAACGTTTGTAGCCTGGATCTGTTACTTAATGCCAACATCTGATAGAACTTTGCACATATTGTTGCACTCTGCAACAGTGACAGTGAGCTGTTGTGCCAGGTTGTATGAAGTCTGATGTTTATTAGTTATTTGCAACTAGTCATTGCAATCTTTTTGCATGGACTTCATTGACGAGCCACGACCTGTGGCACCTCAACAATCAGATGGACATGTTACAGAAATCAGTTTTTCAGCAATATGCTTACTTGTTTTCTTGCCGAGAGTTGGATGGGAAGGTTGATACACTCTCATGTCTGTACGTTAAATGTGGAGCTAGTCCAACCACGCCCAAAATTTCAACAAATCCACCCAAACTAAAATATCAATCTATTCCTTTTAAAAATGTCATCATTCAAAATCAGGATCAGTTGGATAATGTGTTGATTATTTTCAATAATCAACAACGTTGATACTGTGTGATAAACAAACATACAGTTAATTACTTAAATTAATTTACATTAGCAATTTTGAAAGTAAGCCTCAGTATGGAAGCCGAGAACGGCCGTGCTCGAAATTATTTGTTTAATGCTGTCATCTTGAGATCGTGAGTTAATGACTTCATTATCTTGAGATAAAGCTCGTTTTCTTGTAGTCTAGATGACAAGGACCGATCTGAATGTTGTCTCTAACAGAAAGACATAATGACTGAAGTACAGTCTGATATCTATAACGAGTATTTCTTGATCTGACATTTTCAGCTTGAATCAGTTGCTACAGTGATTGATTATCTCGTTATCTCGATGAAAAATAATTGCAAGCATGGCCATACCTGGCTTCCGAACCTCAGTGCTTATTCTGAGATATATATATAGTAGCCTACGTTGGCTTGCTATACCCAGAAGTTTAAAATGATTATTGAGCTCATAAACAAGTTCCAAGTTGCCATGAATGAAGAGGAGCAGCTTCTCCAGTATACTGAATTCTTTGTATTTTAGAGTCAAATATTAATTGAGGCACTCAAAGATTTGACAGCAGCATGACTGAAGAATGACATTTCACCAGACCTGGACAAGACGTGTGGTTGAAAGCTCCTGAAAGAGCGAGTAAGTGGACCTTGAGTTAAGAATATTTGATCAAACTACATAAACAACATTTTGTTTCTATAGAAATGTAAACATCTCGAACCAGACTTTCCATCACTTTCATTTGCTTCTTCTTTTGGTTATGGTGTTTAAATGCTAATCCAAGCACATGTCATATAATCTATCACTTTTCTAGTATTCTTCAAGTATCTTAAGTATAATAAACTAATATTCTGCTCAGAGAGAAACACGAAGATGTACAAACCCAAAACGCTGTTTGCCCCAAACCACTCTCCTTTGTTGACTTGCTGCTAGGGTCCATTTGTCATTCCTGAATGTTGGATGAAACACGACTAATTTGATTTGATAAATTAAAGCAGTTGGGAATATATGAACTTGTATTTGCCATTGTCTGCATATTTGTCTTTTTTCTTTAGTCTTTTTTGGCAGGAATTAATGAGAAGAACAGGAAAAATGAACATTCCTATGTGGGATGCTTGTTAAGAACTGACAGAAATAAAAGTGAGCACTTTTTAAAATCATATTGCTTTCTTTTTTTCCCCAAAAATCTAAAAGCTACTGTATAATCTACAGCTAGTCTAGAAAAAGAACTTCGAGTCCTCCTATACAGAACGGCTAGGGGTAACTCGACAGTTCTGTAACACACTGCAAACACAAGCATCAGAAAGAAGGTGTTGTGATCGTTATGCTTTGTTCAAGCTGCAAAGCTTCAATTGCTCAATGAAGAACTTGCTGAAATGTAGTTTAAACCTTTGATTCTGGATTCTGCCTCAACTCTTCTAACATTAGATCTTTGCATAAAGTGGCCTGTGGGGCACTAAAGCACTTCGGCTATGAATTGCAGCTAGACTAGAAATCTTTTTTTAATATAAGTAGTTTGTCCTGTATAACATCCTGTGGTGCCTATCAACACCATTAATCATTATATATTTACATATTTATATACTTTATATAGTTTACCCTGATGTAACTGCAGAGATGTCATTTTGTAAACACTGGAACAAGATTAATGTACCTAAACACACACACACACACACACACACACACACACACACACACACACACACACACACACACACACACAGCCTGTGAAGCCTAAGGACTATGTCTCAGGGGGGGACCGCTTTGCTGCTCTCCTCTAGTCGTCTGCTGTCCTGACGTCAGTGCATCCCTCTCTTCATTGAAACTACAGGCTGGCTGAGAGGAGCAGTGCGGACAGACGGACAGAACCGACGCGGCACACGGACTGTTCAGCTCATCGTGTCACGAGAAAAAGAAAAAGAGAGAAACAAAAGTGCAAACCTCGCCTCTGATGTCTCCCAGCAAAGAAATGAAAGAAAGGAAAATAAAAGAATATAGCATTGCTGCCTCTACGCTCCCAAACTTTTAAGTTAGTCCAATCCTCCTCCTCCTCCTCCTCCTCATCATCATCATCATGACTATAACCTTTCCTTTGTGTCTGTGCTATGTGTTTATGTTTGTAAGGCCCATTTCACGGGCCTATATACCTCCCCGGTCCAACCTCTCCAAAGAAAAGTGAGGCCAGAACAGTAAAGAGCCAAACAAAGCCTGCAGCTGCTGTAACACACCCTCTGGTTGCCACGTTGGAGATCTTCAGGTTTGGGCTGTGAAAACGCTGACTGTATTGCTTAAACCCGTAGCTGGTGTTTCATGTTTTTGCTGAAAGTTAGATGAGTAGCCGCTCTCAACACCCGGGCATTTAAACATGGCGTCAGAAAATCAAATAATATCTACTTTGAATTAAAAACCATCTAATTGACAGTGCCACTGACATTGACAATTTAATTATTTTACGTACTTTTTTCTTTATCCATGATTTGTTTTTGTTTTCCTTCCATACATATCCAGTCATATCCATGTCTTTTACTATGGTATGCTGCCCCCTTTTGTACCAACTATAATGATATTTTAGTTTTTTTTATTTGGCATGAGTAAGCACGATGCTTTTAAATGTTGGTAAATGAATTGGATGTGTGTGCAGCCATCTCTCCACTGATCTCCAAAATGACTCCAGATGTGTTGCTAGGAGATTTCTGCAAAGCTCCTATGAGCTGATGTCTCACAAGTTGAGAAGCTCATGTTGACACATTGGTATTAATATGTAGATCGAGCATCAGCATGGTGCGATCAGTGTAACCTGGCCAAAGTCTTTCCCTGCCTACTTCTGGTTTTGCACGTCTTCCTTGCAGGCATGTCTTTTGCTGGAGGGCATGCTTGTGTGTGGTTTTATGCAGTTAAAAATGCTTATGTAGGTTTTCTATGTGTACACAGCATGTATGCATGGTTGTGTAAATGTGTGAGTGTGTGTGTTTTAGCTACACTGCCAGGTCATCAGGGCGAGCTCGGATGCTGCTCTTGCTGGCCCGACTTGGCTTCCGGATGTCTGTCGCAGCAGCAGCAGGAGGCTGATGCATCTCTGCCCTGGTAACCACGGTGAAGTCGTCATGTGGGACCATACAAGGTGCTGTGGCGACAGTGTTTTCCTCATCCACTGTCCCCTCCACCGGTGTGCGGGGGTAAAGAGGGGTGTGGCGAGGAAGCGTAGGAAACGTGGAGTGTTGCTCCCCTTGTGGAAGTGGTGGGGTTTTCTCCTCCTGAGGGGAGGAGGAGGCGGAGGTGGGAGGAGAGGGAAGAGGAGGAGGGTAGGAGGAGGAGGTGGAGGAGGACGAGTTTCTCCCGTCCAGATTGTGGAGCTCCAGCGCCATGTTGCTCCAGTTCTGCTCCATTGCCGTCAGCTGCCCGTTGCTCCCAACATTCACTTTCTCCCTGCTGCCGTAAAAAGAGGCGGGCAGGGCCTCCAGCAGGAAGTCATCTGGCTGGAACACTGTGCCATCCATCTTGAGCCTGGTGGGCAAAGAAGCAGTGTTAGGGTTTAAGGAGATCACTCCAGGGGAGGCCTCAGTTGGACTGTAGGCTCCTGCTCCTGCTGCTCCGCTCCCCACCACGTTCACGCTGGCATACACTGGCAAACAGTCGAGTGCTGACGGAGAGGTCTGCTCAGGAATCGTCTCTGCGTCTCCAGGCTCATCTGCACCCAGCTGCAGCGACTCGCTGTCGGGTACAAACTCATTGGTGACCCCCTGCTTGACCTTCTTCCAGCCCAGGTGGTAGATCTCCAGCAGGTTGAGGACCAGAGAGACACAGGCAACCACCAGCATGAAGATGATGAAGATGGTCTTTTCAGTCGGCCTGTGACAACGGACGAACAAAATCGGATTTAATTCACAAACAAATGTATTCATACAAGGCACTGGTTTATAATGCTCAGAGACTAGATTTCATCAATTACTTTTTCAACATTCGTGACATAAATAGAGCAAATACAGCTTCATGTTACAAAAGAACCCATCAGGAATGTGTGCTCGCATGTATTTAATTGGCCACCACATGACTTCTGCCAGACAACCCGGCATTTTTGTGGGCGTCGTCTGCACTGTCACCCCCGCTGCTTCAGTGGCCTCATTCGAATAAATGACTTGCTGTGTTTCTTTACACAGAGCTTAAGAGTTTAAGGATGGTGTCTTTTTTATAGTCTTAGAACCATTAAAAGGATAAGTAATAGATTATTAACATTATTACACAACTAACACATCCACTGTGTGAAACCCTGTCCTGTCACAGTTCAATGTACCAGCAGCTCCAGCTAACATTACCTGACACAAACGCAAACAAGGTTATATTCTGATCTTATCTTTAACACTAACTAAACAGCTACATAGCTATTTCAAAAGTTTCAAAAAGGTTCAATTGCTAAATCACCGTTATCACACCTGCCAAAGTGTCATGCCAGAACACAAAGCTTGGTAGGCGTAGCAATGGTAACTAATGGAGACGGGGCTTAGTGAATGGTCAGATGAAACAAAAGTATAGAGTAACATGAAAAGGTTTCAGTGGAGCAGAAAAGTTGGCTTTGCAAAGCATAGGAACAATCACACGGACAAATAAGAAAAGTGAAAACACAAAGTGATGAAATGACCCCACTCTCTAACCTGGAGATGAAGCAGTCCACAGTATTGGGGCAGGGCCAGCGGCCACATTTATAGAGCGGCCTCAGGTGGAAGCCATAGAGGAAGTACTGTCCCAGGATGAAGCCCACCTCAAACAGGGTCTTAAAGATGATGTTGAAGATGTAGGTCCTCAACAACGCCCCTCGGATCCGAATCTTTCCGTGCTCATCTCGAATTGGCGGCTTCTGCTTCTTCCCACCTCCTCCTCCTCCTCCTCCTCCCTCGCCAACTCCGTTGTGATAGAGAGGGTCATGGTCCTCCTGGTGCCGCCCAGCCTTTCTGAGCTCCTCCTCCCTCTCCCTCCTCTTCTCCTCCATGCGGACAATGTGCAGCACATGGCCCAGGTAGATGAGGGTGGGGGTGGAGACAAAGATGATCTGCAGCACCCAGAAGCGGATGTGGGAGATGGGGAAGGCCTCGTCGTAGCAGACGTTCTCGCAACCGGGCTGCTGCGTGTTACAAGTAAAGTCAGACTGCTCGTCACCCCAAACCTCTTCTGCTGCTGCGCCCAGCACCAAGATGCGGAAAATAAAGAGGACGGTAAGCCAAACCTGAGGAGGAAGAGTGGAACGATTACAAAACTGAGCGGTCAGCCCAGATGGAGAAGGTCACACATCTTAAGAACTTCAGCTGCACCTGGTGAGGCAGATTCTGGACTCTGTCACCTACAAACATGGAGAATATCAGCACATGACAACTATGATGTGGCAAACACACTATAGTTGCGGCGTGCTTAGGGTTTGGCAACTAAAGCACTCAATGAAGGTTAGGATGCATGATAGTCAGACTCGTTCCACACCCATCCACCACCCTGACCTCCACTAACATAACGTTTCCGCACACCACGTTAAATGTGATGTGTGGAATCTTCCAATGTGGACATCATTCCAGATACTGAACTAGAGCCATAAAGTGAAGCTCTTAAATTACTGGATCAGCATGGTCAATCTGAATTACTGTTTCAAAATCTTTGGAACCAGACGTGAAGATTAAAAGCCATTTAGAGATTTAAGGCTTATGTGAGAAGAAGAGGTAAACTGAATGTATCATAACTGTATATTCATCAAGTTAATCATTAGTTAATTAATCACCTTTCCAATCACAGTGGAGTGTTCTTGAGCATTCTCCAGCAGCCGCCCTAGAAAGCTCCAGTCACCCATGCTTCACTCGATGTTCTAGCCTGGAGAGAGAAACGAGTCTGTGGTGAACAACTCAGGAAGCCCCAGTGAGGAGTTCCAAATGAGAGGAGAAGCAGGAGAAAGAGAAAGAGAAAGAAACCGAGACCAAAGATGAACAGACTGTCAGGTATAGGGAATTAATACTTGGTGGTAAAGCATATGGCTGCTGGTATTCTACAGAACACAAATAGTAAACAGCAAAATAGGAACAACAAAACAAAAATGCTCAGTATGTTTTTCTTGAACAGCTGGGTTACGTAGCTTTTAGCAAACATCTCCCAAACAGGAATAAATAGTGCATTTGTTTGGAACTATTTTCAGCGGTGGACTAATACAAATTTAGGGTGCTGGGAGTAATCATGGCACGCATGGATGGATTTGAAATAAACTAAAGTGCCGTGTCATAAAAGAAACATGTCACCCAGTGCAATGATGTGGCTCAGTGATTTATGATGATTTACCACAAGCCACAATCGTTTACAACAAATGAGTTCTAGGAGACTATTTTTCACCAGCTTTATCACTACTCTGCACTGACAATAGAACATACAAAAAATGATGAAAAAGAAAAGTCTACTTACTAAAATATTGTTGTATTGTCAGTGATAAATCCATCGACCAGAGATCAGAAGAAAAACAATATCTGGAAAGGAGACAGAAGGCTCTTCATAAGGAACTGCCACACACAAATCACAGCAAATTCTTTTTACTGTCAAATTTAACCTCACTTTTATTTCTTGAAACACTTTTTCTTCTTCAGCCACTAAAACAATCGGATAACATCAACCAGAGGCAATCATCGTTTGAGGACTGCGAGGAGTCAATTTGTCGTACAACACATCAAGTGAAACCAGATTCATGTTTCACTCCGGGCCGACTAAATGAAGGCACTCTTTGGTGAATCCTATATTTTCTCCTTAGCAGCTAAATCATAAACTATGTTCCCCAGCTAGTTGCTCACTTTGTCCATGTGCTGTTTGGTGCTGGAGGGCTTGTTAACAGTGTTTTTTTTTGACATTTCTTTCTGAAAATTGTTAATATAAAAACATTGATTACAGCAGCTTTTAAAAAATCTGATGTAATATCGGCCTGTGTAAATGTTTGCCATAAATGGGTAACATAAGCGTTTTTTTAAGAACTGTGACAGCGATAGTTAGCCGTTAGAGATTTTGGAGTTGACAAATGAACCTGTCGGTGCTATCTGGTGGACAACTGAGGTATTCCAGTCATTTCTAAACATACTTTGGCATTCCTGTGCTGCAATGTCTCAGACAGTTCATCGGTGTAGCTCTAATTCTTACAATTATAATTAAAAGAAATCCAATTTTTAACATGTTTGTATCCATTGACATATCTACATATCAGTCTGCGAGTGTCGATGTGTGTGTTCATGCAAGTAAGGAAAAACCAGTATGTGCATGCCTGTTCTTATTTTATCCACATGTACATTTGCTTGCAGACTTGCACACATGTGCGTACTTGTGTGTGCGTGTGCGTGTGTGTGTGCGTGCGTGTGTGTATGTGTGTGCACGCTGCAGAGCTGGATGGCCACTGGACAATGGCTGGCCATCTGTGGGAAGTGAATGAGTGGATCACACACAGTCCCAGTTGAATGCTGGACTCATCACATCCCAGGAATGCTGAGGAGGGCAAATGTTTGCCTGGGATCGACGGATACGTACACACGCGCACGCCAACACATACACACACTCACAGTTACAGTAGCATACACTACTCCTGTATATCTGAGCCACCAATGTGACGCCACTGACAGCTGATTTTATTTCTAATATGAAAGGTAAACACAAGTCTTCGATTTGATTTATGAACTAACTCAGCGGTCAAATGCAATGAAAGGCCAATAAAGGAAATATCAGTCATAATGAAGTTGTGTGAAATCGCCCCTTTAAAACTTAAAGTTTCTAAATCCACCTTCATAAATGAAGTCATATATCTCCACTAAACTGAAGTCCACTACTACAGGATAAGTTACAATTACTGTAACAGTCTACTGATAATCTAACAGTGGCATGTGTACATGTACATGATGTGTTGACGTGATGAAATACCATCGGTCACCACAGACAATAGAGAAGCTGCCAGATTGACATTGTCCTGGCTGGCGTGTGCTTTTGATGGATCAGAGGTCTTTGTGCTAAAACAGCCCAAACAGTTAACTCTTGGCCTGCCGTTTGCAGCCTGAAAACCTTTTTAAGATATGCAGACAGTGACAATGTCCACCCAAAAGGCAATTCTGGTTGTAACCCAGTTAATCAGGAAGCTTTATTTTGATTGGATGCACATCCATAAACATTATAAATCAGTTAGATTAACCCAGGTAAGCGTACATATGGTCGATCGCTGGGTTACTTCAAGCATGTAGACATGACCAGTGCTGATTGTTGAAGGAATTTTGAGAAAGACTGACAACACTGCAGGGTGCATAAGGATAAACAGAGAGTGCAAAAAGGTACATGGCATGTTGGTAATGATGCAAAGTGGCAAAAAGGTCTGTAATGGTGCCTAAAATGTGTCAATGTTTGCAAATATCATACACATAAAAGTGAATAAATGTTTCAAAGGTGGGCAGTACCACCTGTACCACCTGTTAATAAAGATGCTAGATGTGTGAAAAAGTGCACAACAGTGTGAAACAGGGCATTTATAGTTCTATAAATGAAGCTAAAGAGGTACGAAGGCAAACCTTGATGGAAAGAGTCCACCAGCATGTCCAAGGGTCCCTGCTTTGGGCCCAAAGAAAGCAAAATCCACTGATGAAACATCCCAGAATTAACAGGGAATATGGAAATGGTCATTTTAACAGCAGGATGGTAAAGAGCAGAAACTTTAATGTGTTATTATGATGGACGTTTTCTGCTGAATTCGGTTGCCTGGAACCTTTGACGTCATTCTCTACAGCAAACCAAACACTAGTATTCCAACAAACACAAAACAACCAAGTTAGTATGAGCGGCCAGACGCATGATGTGGCTCTACAGTAATCCTCCCTGCAATGTCTGACTGCACACATCAGTTCAGCTGTTCAGTCGCTCACTGGGAACGCTGGCTTTAAGTGGGTCAAAATACTGTATTATAGTAACAATCATTTTGTGATGAAAGCAAAATTGTGGTTTTTAATGCATTACCTATTTAGCTTGTTTCAATAAATACGAAAAGGACTCCGAAGTTGCTCTTATACACTCCTTTGTAAGAGAATAGCGTGGGAGACCACCTGGCATTAAATCATCCTCATCTAGTGTCCAGGACTCTGTTGTATGTGTTGTTAATCATAATATTAATAATAGTCTCAACTGCAGTCGCTTCAAAGAATCTGTGTTCAGTTTGGATCAGAAAACTATCCTACATTCAATTCCTGAAATATCAGTGGCTTCCAGGGTGCCGTCTTTCCCACGGGGAAGTGAACGCAGCATGAGAGGTGCTGATAATCCAGCAGGTGGAAGGATGATAATCCCTCCTCTTCCCTCCCACTTCAGCCAACACCATCACTCCAGCATCCACCTGCTTACCGCTCTCCTCTGAAACAGCGCGCTCCTTCTCTCACTTCTTTCCTTCTTCTTTCTTTTACTCCCACGGGTGGGCTCGAGGCGACCGAACGAGGAGTAGGTGAGATTAGTGGGAGAGGAGAGGAGGGAGAGAGACACAGAGAGAGAATTGCAGAGTTACAGAGAGAGAGGGAGTAAAAAAAAGACGAGAGGCTAGTCTAGTCTAAAAAAGGGCGCGTGTGGAACCTGTCCCGCGAAGGCGAAGCGCAGCGGCTGCGTCCCGCGTGGCCAAGGCCATCCGCCACTGTCACACATTGGTGTCCCCGTGCATGGGACGCACGAGGGGGGTGGTGGGGGGGAAGGTACGTGCTTGTATGCGCGCGCGTGCGTGTGTGGAAGTGTAGGTAGGGGCAGAGGAGCCCATTCCATCACTGACAAGCCAACTTTAAACCTGCAGAAAACGATCTGAAGCTTGATGCATGATTATCATTACTGTTATAGTTCGAAACTATTGTACTGGCAATACTATTAGTTTATATAGCTCCAAATATTATGACTTATAAAAGAAGATTGAACAACTGTCTCCGTGTTTACTTGTTGCAGGAGCACATAGCCTCTCATTTCTGTTGGAACTGGGTTTTGTGTCAGTTGACTGATGGAGGGAGAACCCGTGCACCTGTCAGAGTGGATGCAGTCACAGCTGCTTACCAGCAGAGGTCAACTCTGCATGCATCTGTTGGAAATGAACATGTGTTGTCCTGCTCACTCCAGTTCTGTTTCTTTATGATTTGCAATTGGATTTTTGAAAAATGTAAATCTTTCAGAGAAAAAGACCAAAGAAACAATACTGAGAGAGACCGAACGAAAGCACGACCAATAATAAGATTGTGGCGCGTGCAGACATGACATTAAATGTTTTGTAGTGTATGAAGAAGAAGATATTTCCTGAAGTGAGGTGTAGATAAACCATATAGTTGTTTTATGTCATCAACTCTGCATAGTATTCTTCTTCTAGTGGAGTTTAACAGTTTGTTATACAGTGCAATCATAATGACTCAGAGGATGAGCAGGGCCTTATTGAGTATTAATGGTTTAATACATCTTTACTAGATTTCAGTAGTGTGCAGTCTCCTGTCAGGGTAAGAACATACTGCTTTACGTATGTTTTTCTTTTGTTTGAGATTGTACCACCAAATGATATGTAACTAAATAGTCTCAGACAACATTATAAGTATAATATAATTATTAACTGGAACAAACTAACTCCAAATTCAGATAAGATGAAACTTTATGGTGGTGTGTGCATTTATATTCAATGAATCCAGATGTTTCTGTGTGTGTGTGTGTGTGTGTGTGTGTGTAGTAGCCTGCTCTGTGTGTAGGTAGTGAGCCCTCATATTTCTGTCATGTTATCTTCTTGCTGCCCAGTAGAGGGTACAATGGCTCGAGATCCTACTCATCATTGTTAACCACTATCTGTCTTGGCCTATTAGTTACTGTTACAAGAATAAACTAAGGTTAGAATAAAAAATATTGGCATACAATCTCAAACAATCTCAAACAACAAGTCCAGTTTGGAGTTGCTGACTCCGAGTCGATCCTCTCCACCTCTTGAATGTTACACTTTAACATCTCGGGGATCATAGAAAATGTTCACAAATTCACACGTGTACCACTTGTGCTTCAAGTATTTGGAAAGTCTTTCTTCTGCAGGTATCATCCACCTTGCTGCTGCTTCCTCAGGTGGAGACATGAATCTTCTGGTTTGTCTTATTCTGCGTCCTCTCTCTGCTGGATTTGCCGCCTGTTTTGTTCTCCCTCTGTCCACAGTGGCTCCTGATAAAGAAGAAGGAACATGTGGACTGGAGGAATTTTCAACGTTTGTGATAACCCAGATGAAGGACTTTAGTTCTTTTTCCATTTTTATGTTTTACAAGCTGATCAGGGACTCAAACACATAAACTTGTCATTTTAACATTGCTAAAAAATGATAATTGACAGAATAGTGAATAAATGAATTGGCTGATTAATCACCTGCCTGTCTGAGTGATTAATACCTCTACCTAGTGACAGCTTTGGCGACAAGATAGGCAAGTTCAGCCATGTTAAGGACCATGCAGATAGAAGACGCAGTGGCCATGAAAACGGTGAAGATGGTTTTCTCTGTGGGGCGTGAGATGAAACAGTCCACCAGGTTAGGACACGGCCACTGGTCACACTGCAGCAGCCGTGGCATCTGGAAACCATCGTATATCACGTACAGGGCATACCTGCAGAGAAAGTGCACACTGTATGGAGTCATCCACGCCAAACCAGCGACATGGTCGACTGGCAGAAGATCAGAATTGCAAATCTTACATGAAGCCTCCTTCAAACAGCAGCCTGAACACCAGGCTGCAGGCGTACGTCCACCAGAGGGCACCGGCTACTGGAAGTCTCCGTCTCTTCAGAGTCTCCAGCTCTTCCTCCTGGCCTTTGTTACTGAGGAAACCAGCTCTAACAGAACCCTGTCGAACAGGATGACATAACACAAAACTTTTAAATGAATAGGTAGAACCACAAAAGACAGGACATGACATGACAAGATAAATCAAGTCATGCCATGACGACATAATCACATTAAAGATACGCAAGACATCATATGACAAGACAAGACAAGACATAATATGACATTACATATGAAACAGTAGGTTCCTCTCCCACCCGGATGGCAGACAGTACACACACCTGGAGGAGCCTCTTCTTATCACTACGGTTCTTATAAGCCACATACATAGCGACCAGGAGCGTTGGCGTGGAGACAAAGACAAGCTGAAGACACCAGAGACGGATGTGGGACACAGGGAAGAACTGATCATAGCAGACATTGTCACAGCCAGGCTGAAAAACAGAGAGAGACACACAGATTGTTGCAACAATGACAAGAGACCAGTTCAGCTTTACATATCTCTTTAGAAACATTCAATCTGTTCCAGTGAGGTCAGAGGTCAAAGATAAGCCACAGAGCTCTGGAGTATGGATGCACTATGTTGTGGAGCCATAAGGGATACTCTGGGTCAGGATACCTAAGGTGTTTCTTTCTAACACCATCATTCCTGTAGATTCTGTCAACCGTGAAACAGGCATTTAATGTTTTAATGTATTTGTGAAGGTCAAGAACAGTAAAGTATTCAAAGCCTTCTCACTGCTGTTAAAAACATATATCATTAATGGCAATCATGTGTCTTACAATGTAGCATCAGTAGCTACATTGGAGCTATTTACAGTAAATAACGAGTTGGGTTAAAACTAGTAGTTGTGTTAGAGATTCAGCAGAATGTAAAATATTTCCATTCAGACTTTGTTGTATGAAAGTATACCTTTTATGTGCCAGTCAGTGCCTGAGGTTAGTACAGTGTACTGCTTTCCGATGTTGCGTTCACACACAGGTAAATGACATCTTGAAGGGGACAAGACATGAAAATGGATACATCATTACTGACATGGTGACATCCCTGGCTGGGTGTCCTACCTGTAGTGTATTGCAGGTGAAGTCAGACCGCTCGTCCCCCCAGACGCTCTCAGCAGCGACAACCAGCACCATGACCCGGAAAATAAACAGCACCGAGAGCCAGACTTTACCCAGGCTGGTGGAGTGGCGGTTTGCCCCGACTAGCTGAGCGTACAGAGCAGGCCACGACATCCTAGGGAGATGGTAAGTAACATGAGAAGAAGAATACAATGATGTGATACTACTTGCCAGTATAAAAGTATAAAAATCTCCTTTGGATTTAAATACCAGGTTTGTCCGGTTCCTTTGAAACGCACATCTGACAGCAGCAACACAGACGGACATTCAGAAGGAAGGCAGAGGCAAAAGATGAAAGCAGAGGCCGGCGATGAAACAAAAGAGAAGTTTGAAAGAAGAAGAGGATGAAAAGGAATGAAACTGAGAGGGGGAGGAGAGAAGGCCCAGAGCCAACATTCATGTGAACTGATGAACCTCTCTGCCCACTGTGGACTGTACTGAACTAAGCCCACTCAACTAAAAGCACACTGACTGAACACAGTGTGGAAACCCAAACTACTACTACTTCCCTGAGCCGCACCATTCACATATCACGACACTAATTATTTAAATGATATTTATTGTAACTGATAGTATATCTGATGTGCATGATATATCCACTCTTATAAAAATAAAAAATGATATTGGTTATGATAATTCCGTTTTTTTTTCTCTAAAGTGATTTGGTTTTTAGGCAATGACATTTTTTTCAAAATCAAACAGACAAACTTTTCTCACCTTGTGTCTACAGGGTCAGGTTGTTTGTGGGGAAATATTCCCCATGGTACTTTCCAGCACAGAAACAAACAAACAAACAGCTTCCTGTCAAAGCAGCACGGCCATTATTCAAATGAAATGATGTCTGGATCTGAAAAACCGAACCAAACTCAAATCTGAAGCTGCTGCTTCCTTTGCATGAAATAAAAGATGCGCCTCTGGTGTCATTGGCCAGAACAATAGGAGATGACTTCCTGTGAGGACCTTCGAAATATAACCTTGCAGTGGAAAGGCTGTTGCAATGTTTTTGAGCAAGACGCCACATAAATACGACAGAAGTTTATAATTATTATATTATTATAATAACTATTGCAATTCCTTGTTTGTGTGTGTGTGTGTGTGTGTGTGTGTGTAATGGGCTGATATAAAGTGGCCACCATCTATTGCCCGTGCAGTGAGGAAGTCAGAGAGTGGAAAAAACAAAGTTGCATTGTAGTGCAAAAGTGTGTGTGTGTGTGTGTGTGTGTATGTGTGTGTGTGTGTGTGTGTGTATGCGCGTGTATGTATGTATGTGTGTGTATGTGTGTGTATGTATGTATGTATGTGTGTGTGTGTATATATGTGAGTGTGGGGGAGTTCCTGACTGTAATAGGACACAGGTACAGAGTCAGAGTGTATTTTCAGAGCCAAAGCGTCACTTGGCAGCAGTCAGCCTGCAGGACAGTGCATCTCTGTGTGATGAGCTTTTGCCACTGTTTGTTGAAGTGTGGGAGCAACTTCCTCAGTTTACACTGTGGACGCTCACAACACTGAAATGAAAGCTTTGGAAGAAGCTGTAACATATTCTGCTTGAGTTATATTTAGATAGGTTGTGATTTTAAATGAATAGAATTCAGTGTGTCAGGATGCCGATGGTCTGTAAGATCTGCAATATGAGCAGCAATGGTCTCGAGGGGCAGGGAAACATCCTGGGCTGAGAGGGCGTCAGTGATTCTAATGGAGTCATTAGGGGGATAACAGTGACACTTATTCCTGATGCATATCAATGAATGGATATCGGTGTCAGGGCCAGACTCAAAGAGCCCCTGTTTGATCGTTCAGTCAGGACAGGGCAAAAAAAAGAAAAGAAAGAAAAACAGAGGGAGAAAGGCTGGCGGATTGTTTCAAGCAGGTCCATGCCATCCAGTGAGAGGTGTACATTCACACAGAGTGAATGAGTAGGGAGAAGGAGAGAGGGAGGTAAAATAGAGCCACTCCTGATCAGCTAGCCAGCTGGAGAACAGAGGGAGCCAGTGTGAGGACACACACTCAACCACACACTGTACAAACACACACTGTACAAACACACACTGTAAAAACACATAGTACAACACTCACATATATGTTACCCAGCAAACTACACACACACACACACACACACGCACACTGTAATGAGTGAGGGGGAGAACAGCATGTGACTGAATAGCAGGTCTCATTTCCGTGGGTGGACTTGGCTGACTGATCCTGGATCAGCCAATCTACTGTATAAAAGCCTGCACACGCACAATGAGACATCCTGATCAGAATTATTCAATTGTAATGAATGATAAGATTTTTATTTCCCCTTCACTTCAACACTGAATAGCTTCTCTACAAAATTCTAACTTCTTTTGGTGGTTTGCAGCAACTTGTCTTGACGCAATGTTTCTGACTACCAGAGATGTGATGAACCTGTGATACTTTTACTACACTGTATTAACAGGGCAGATTGTTTAAAAAGTATATGCTACTACAAACTAGAAATGTTTCCAGTCCGTCAGGACATTATACAATAAAACCAAAAACTAAACACGCTGTTCTTCAGTAGCTTTTTTTTATGCCAACAAAAATACATTTGCCTGATGCCACAACAACAACAACAACAATACAAAAGCTGTGGGTCACATGATACAAGTCTTTTCCCCCATTGGTAAACAAATAGCTATACTACGTCCAAAATGATACTCATTCTGAAACAACAGGGAGAGGTTAGATTGTCGCTGAAGCTGCTCAGTCAGCTAAAAGGACGCCGGGAAACAGGTTTAATATCCAGAACATAACATATGTTGTTGTTTCAAGTCATGAGGTTATACACCCGGCACAGGAGGTGGCGATGTGCACCTTTAACGTTGGTTTGTAGTCCGCAAGTAAAAACCAAAGAAGAAGAACAAAAAGGAAACGGAAACGGACTCATTCCTTCGTTGCTGCAGCTCAGCTACGATACAACATTCAAGTGGTAGAAGTCTCTACCTGAACGCATTAATACATCGGTGAAAAATAACAATGGCCCTTGAATCGCGGATCACACAGGAAGAGATCAAGAAGGAACCAGAGAAGCCCATTGACCGAGAAAAGGTAGAGACCGGGATTTTCTTTCAGAGCCTGGTTTAGCTTGTGAACTCGATGAGCGCTAGCGCAAGCTAACCAAGTTCTGCTAGCCCCAGATGCTAACAGCGCGGAGACTTGTTGGTTTATGTTCAGGACATATTCCAAAATATGAGAACATAAGTAGCGTCCATGGTTAACTTTTTAGCGACGTAATGTTCTGTAGAACCAGTACATACAAGGAAATTGAATAATAGTAGCCTCTACAGCGAGCTAGTGCTAGCGTGCTAGCTAATCATAAATATCTATTCGGCACCAACCAACTGATAAACATTTGAATGAATATTTGCAACTTACCCTAAACAGTCCAGTTGTCCTGGTGGGTCAAACCAAAATACAGCGAAACGTTCAGGACACTATTTGGTTGGAATTGAGGTGAACCACAGGTGTTTGTAATATTTCCACCGTCATTGATTTGGGTGGACAAAGTATTACTACGTGTATGCATGCAGCTATTGTTTGTATCCGTATCCTCATGGCCGTTAATCAGTTTAATCTCCTAAGGACAATGATAGACAGTGGTGTTCTATCTAACGCGTGGGTTGTGCTTTTTAATACCTTGTGTTTGATGCAGACCTGCCCCCTTCTGCTGAGAGTATTCACCACCAACAGTGGCCGACACCACCGAGTAGATGAGTTTGCCCGTGGCAACGTTCCCTCCAGTGAACTGCAGATATACACATGGTGAGATGGAAACATTTATTGGTTGGTGTGTGCGGTGAGGAACCTTTCTGGGATACTATTTGATGTGAATGTAGGTTTAGGCACTGAAACAAGTCTCTGATTCTGTATTTTTCAGGATGGATGCTACTCTGAAGGAGCTGACCAGCTTGGTGAAGGAAGTGTACCCAGAGGCCAGGAAAAAGGGGACCCACTTCAGCTTTTCCATCGTCTACCCCGACCCTAGAGGGAAAGTGTATAGGTTGGTATCAATCTACAGCACTGGATGGATTCACGGAGCAGGCCACTTACTATGTTGTGGTGAATTTGTTTGACTGTATATTAAATCATGTTCTGCCCCCCTTTTCAGGCTGAAAGATATCGGCAACACTGTATCCGGCAGGAAGGGCACAGATGACTCCATGACGTTGCAGTCTCAGCGCTTCCAGATTGGAGACTATCTGGACATAGCTATCACGCCACCCAACCGAGCCCCGCCCCTTAGCACACGCATGAGGCCCTTCTGAACGAACACACACCAACATACATACATTAACCAACACACACCAACTGTTGTGTTTATTTTTTCCTCCACTGTTTCATCTTGGAAGGTTTTTGCCTCATTTTATAAAAATGTGTAATAAAGTTGTCATTTTTCCAACGTTTCTGCTCCTTCCTGCCTAACAAACTGTGAGATGATATTAGGAATTGAATCTCAATAATGAACTATTGTTAATGCATTAAACAACATTTATATTGTCAGATTTATGGCTCTCCACATCTTTTTCATTTAACATATTTGCAGTCAGAATGAATTAAATGCTACTCATACCTGCAAATGCTTTATCTAATAAATGATACAAAATGAAATGCTGGATTTTGAGAACCTGAAGCCTAAAAGCACCGGTGTATATATCAAAATAGAAGTGGGACAGGCATGACTGTTGCCGATATATCGTTCAGTCAGGAGAATTTTATTTTGATATAACAGGAAGCTGTAGGCTGCCCGTTCCGGTGGCGCATGCGCAATACCACCACACACTAACAGCTAGCAGAGACATAAACAAGTTAGATAAAGAAATCAGTTATTTAAACACAAAATACGTAAAAATGTTTCAGAGAAAACTGACAGCGATAGATTATCACAATCCCAATGCATTTGACTGCACAGGTAAGAAAAAACTCACCAACCGGCTCTTGAATTTGGTTAGAAGAGCCGGCTAACGTGTACGCAGGTTCTGCCAATGGAGACGACATGCCAAACTAAACTAATAAAATAGTAGTTTCATGGTGCTTTTTGGGTGATAAAACTGCATGTGTGCTAGAACACGAGATAAAACTTTTCCCAGCCTGTTAATACAGCACACTTTTATTCGGCATAGCGAATTGTGTCTACACGTTTATTCTGACAGATAGTTAATTTAGCAATGTAGCTCTAACTATATGAAAAATGGCATTTTATCTGGATGTGCTCTCGGATTTCTGGGCTCATACCTGGAATCTAAATATCTATAAACACTTAACATGTTTATAGTAGTTCATTAAAATGCTAGCTAACAGACGCAAATGTGAGATTTAGAAGTGACCATGTTACTTTGCAGCAGCTTATCTTATTCCTACAAAGAAGACTGAAGCATAGTTAATCATTTATTCAGCTGCCTCCAAATGACTGCGTGTAGCTGCTGAGATGTGGACATTTATCCCTTTATGTGTCCTCCCTGCCCAGACGAGACCCAGTACAGGAACTGCATCGTGTGGCTGGAGGACCAGAAGATCCGACATTACAAGATCGAGGACCGAGGAAACTTGAGGAACATCATGAGCTCAGACTGGCCCCACGCCTACCAGAAGGTGAGCTCCCCACCGCGCTGCCAGTTTCAGTGTTTCCAAACTTTGACTTCTAGGAAACAGCACTTTCCAGCTGACATGAATGGTGTTTGTGACCAGGAGTTGTCCTGCTACCAGAGCACTGTAACTGCTGTCAGCACCTTCTTACATGCATGCAATGTGTCCTTTTCCGGTGTGCAGTACCTGCAGGACGTGAGCTGTCCGTTCGGGGTTGAGGAGAGGCAGGAGGCTTTGGACTGGCTACTGGGCCTGGCTGTTCGCTACGAATATGGAGACAACGGTAAGCTGGCAGGACTTGTTTTATGATCACTGCTTACAGGACTCCAGCTACAGTGACCAACAACGTGTTTCTACCATGCTGTAATGCTGATAATGGCCAGCAGATGGAGGCGTTATAAAAGGAATACTGTTTTCTAAAGATGCCAGCTCACCAGCACCCTTCTGTCAAGCCGTTATGATAACCCCATGCAAAGCTATATCTTGCATCCCTCTGCTGCTAGGCTAGGCTAGTGTATGTAAGTGTAAGTGTTTTCTGTCTCTTCAGTGGAGAAGTACAAGAGCTGTGAGCGTCTGGCAGCCTCCAGCAACAGCGACAAAGCAGTGGACCCTCTCGTCAACCTCGACAGTAAGTGGAAACGCCCCTCCGCTCCTCTGCACTTTGCTGTTCTTGCACTCTTTCCTCTTTTCTTTTCTGCGCGTGTGTTCCCGGGTGAAAGATGGAGTCCTCGCGCGTTTGTGTTTTGCAGGTAATTCTCCCGATTTCAAAGCAGGAGTGACGGCCCTGGCCAACATCCTGAAGGTCCAGCGGCACGATGACTACCTGGTGATGCTCAAGGTGTGAGCCAGCCCGTGTGCCGTTTGTTTGCCTTTAAATGTTGATGAATTTAGATTTTGTGCCTTCGCTCCGTGACTCTATGCACTTATTGTTATAATCACGATCCACTTTATTTATTTACTTGAGCTTGTTTTCATGGACTCCTGCCAGGCCATTCGTATCCTGATCCAGGAGAGACTCTCTCCAGAAGCCATCACCAAAGCCAGCCAGAACAAGGAGGTAAACTGAACATGCACACTCGTCGTGTCGAGAGTGATATCTTCTGTTTACATGACACATACTCCAGTGACAGCCTTACAGCAGAGCATTGCATCTTCCACAGTTGGAGGGCTTGAGCCACTGAAGACATTGTACAACAGTTTTCACCGGCTCGTTAGTGAACTGAACTCTGAGAACAATCACTTGGTGGTTTAAATTAGGAAAGGATCTTGGATTGGGGTGTTTTCATAGTCTACGTTTTGGTAATCACGTCTCTTTGGTCGGACTGCAGTCCCAGTCATGTATACTTGACCATTTCTATGTCTCTGTGTGTCCCAGGGTGTTCCAGTAGCTTTAGACAAGCACATCTTGGGCTTCGACACCGGAGGTGAGTGCTCTCATTTGAAGCATCATTTTGTGACCCCCTCATATTTATTAGACCCACGAGGCTTGTGAACCATTGGTATTAGTGATGTCAGTGTCTCCCGTGTGCCCAGTAAAACCCAATCAACGGGAAAGTGAAACGTGTTTCTCCTCAGATGCGACTCTGAACGAAGCGGCCCAGATCCTGCGCCTGCTGCACATCGAGGAGCTGAGGGAGCTCCAGACCAAGATCAACGAGGCCATCGTCGCCGTTCAGGCCATCATCGCCGACCCCAAGACAGACCACAGGCTGGGCAAGGTCGGCAGATGAGAGTGAGGATGAAGAGGGGCGCTGCAGGGAGGCACTGAACCACAGGAGTTTTCATTTGATTTTGAGATTCGGACATGAAGAGTTTGTATTTTTCCGTTACTGCATGAGATCAGACTGTCGGGAGTTTGGAGCGAAGTTAAGCAGATGCTGTCTTTCATTTTTCTACTGTGGCACGGTTACGCTGATGCCAAAAAACACACCTTGCAGTAACTGCTGAATCATTATTGAAAGTACTAATTTCGCTCATGTCACGTCATTCATTGTTCACAGACTGAGGTTGAACCTTCTGATCATCTCCACGATCTCTCCCTCAACAGGAGCCACCGAGCAGCTTCTGAAATATTCAAACTGACAGTTGTGTTTGTATCTTTTGTTTCCAGGGAAAAACAGATCAAAGAAAAGGTGATCTCAAATGGTTTACATTGACTCTGTGGGGAAAGTCTATAAATACAGCTGAACAGTTTGGCTCGTGTGCTTCTTGTGTGCTGGATGTCGACGTGAACGCAAAGAAACAATCATGCCAGAAGAGTCTGTCAAGTACCAAATCACATTTTATTGTTATAAATATCACATCTTATAAAAAGATCAAGATTTAAAAAGTAGTAGAAAAAATATTTGGCCAAAAAAAAAAAAAAAAGAATGTACCGTCATCTCACCATGTGTGAAATACAGATTAGTAGTGCAGAGAAATAAGGCAGGACTGCAGTCACTGATCCGACTACTGTGTGTTCTATTTCTACGCCTTTAACTTCCACTTCAATTCTTGTAAATCGCAGTTTTTCTTCAGTTATAGTTCAGCATTTTGGGAAACATTTGCTCTTCTGCAGAGTTTGCTGAGAAGACGTTGACCAGCGAGCTTTAGAGGTGCGGTTTGTCCTCGTCTTTGTGGTCTCTTGGCTCTCGCTTCATATTTAAAGTACAAACATGAGCGTGGTGTTAATGAAATATTCCCTTTACCTGTTTGTTTCTGTGAAACGCCACTGTGGCCCAGTGACCAAGAAGAAATCTAAAGCTCCGTTTCACAACAGAAGTTTGGCTCGAACACTTCATTTTCTTCTTTGGCTTTAAAAGAACAGAAAACCTACTCATACGTTTTAAAATCTGATTTCATTGTTTAAAAAAAAGCTTTAATTAATAGAAAAACCAACACTCGCATACAAAAATACAGTAGAAAATAAACTAAAAATGAGGTATAAAACAAATTTACAAAACATTGATTCGGGGTTATATCTTTAAGGTGAGATAATGGGGTCGGGTCAGGGTGAGTGGAGGACTTGTACATTTGTTCTGATGGTCCATCTGCCTCCCTGCTGCGTGTCCTTTCTTCGGGAGAGAGGGCACTTTAGGGTGGTCCTGTCCACTGAGCAGGAATCGCCCCAGAACTTTAGCACCAAAGGATCCCGTGGCTGCCGCTCCATCGTTAGTGGCTCCCTGACACACAAATCAGACATTTAGAAGACAAAATGGATCATTTATTACGATTTTGACGTGTACAAACCTCCTTTTGTCTCTACGTTTCTAGCTGCAGGTGGAAATGAGATTCTCTTCCTGTGTGACTCCAATTGTGACAGGATGAAAGCTTAAGTGCTGCAGTGGCCTAATGACAGAACAAACAGACCCTCCATCGCGAGCAAAGCCCTGCACTTAACGACTCGTGGCAGCTGAGAATCACCTCCGTAAAGAGCTTGTGTCCATGTGTTCAACAATAACAGCTTTTAAGCCTCTTACAACCAGCTCCCAAACCCTTAACAGGTGTCTTAGAGCTGTCATCACGGTCCCAATTACAGCACATGTACATCTGAAGCACGCGGCGGAGGACACGCAGACGGAACGTTTACAGCAACACACTCCGGTGACAGCCATCATTCAGACGCTCAAACTCTTCTGTCAAGAGCAGATTTTACACTCTGCAGATGTGTGGAGCTTTGACAATGCCCTCTGCCAAGGTGCTACTTTAGAGATGATCCTGTGTTTAGAGGGCTACTTTGTACTTTCAAGGTGTTCAACTCACGGCTTTGAAAGGACTTGAAGCCATCTGCAGCATCAACACGCAAAATACAGGTAGAGGGTCGTACACAGCTGTGTAATCATTGTTCTTTGGTCTCATGCACACACACAGGTCACAAGTAGAGGGGTCGCAGACGGCTGTGTAATCACTGTTCTTGTGTCTGTTTCATGGGTGAAGTCACCACACACACACACACACACACACACACACACACAGCTGAGGAGTAGAGGGTGTAAGCCAGCTGTGTGATGACTGGGTTCTGGTGATGAAAGAAAAACATGGCTTTCTATTGGCAACAAAGGATGCATTTATATCCGCCGAAAAAAATCTGTTTTTTAACCGTCAGAGCTCTGCTTCTCATTGAAACCGGCAGACTGTTAACAACGCTATATAAAAATACTGCTTTGAACAATAATTTGTTTCTGATATAGTTTATTCACAGAACAAAAGCTAAATGACCTCATTCAAAATTCTTAAAATTACATCTGCTCCTTCTCCATCACTGAAAAATCCACATCCTATGAAGATATTGTTCAAACTCTCAGTTTTATACTTGAAGCCTGTTTGTGTTTTTCGAGAATAACTACAGATTGTGACTGTTAGGCAACCCAGGTGACCTACACTCAATATGGAGCCTGAACACATCCTATGCAGACACAGACAAATGACATGACATTTGTGCTGTAAGAAGCTCATACATCCTGTGCTTCCATTAGACTTGAATGCAGCATTCTCCTGCAGTACATGCCTGTGTGAGCTTAACTGTTTTGCAGCCTTCAGGGTTAAGGTGATACACCTTGTAGTCTGTGTGTGTGTGTGTGTGTGTGCACGCGAGAGAGAGGCCGTTTGGTTATTATACAGAGCCAAAATTACACATTTGAACAGTCTGACAGGGAGTGTGTGTGTGTGTATAAGTGAAAGAGAGTGACAGTGTGTGTGTGTGTATGCGTGAGTCAAAGAGTGTGACTGTGTGTGAGTGAAAGAGTGACAGTGTGTGTGTATGAGTAAAAAAGTGGGACAGTGTGTGTGTGTGTGTGAGAGTGAAAGAGTGACAGTGTGTGTGTGTGTGTGTGTGTGTGTGTGTGTAAGTGAAAGACAGTGACTGTGTGTGTGTGTGTGTAAGTGAAAGAGAGTGACTGTGTGTGTGTGTGTGTGTGTGTGTAAGTGACAGTGTGTGTGTGAGAAATGCAGTTAAATGAATAATACATGGAACCATGCTTAGCGTTCAGCACTACACACCTGATAGACAGTGGCTGGCTGCTATGGCGATGCCGTACAGGTGAGAGCGCTGGTCAGGCAGGTATTCATCAGTGAACTGACTGCTGTCTTTGCTCACTGCGATCACTCCATCCCTACAGGGCAGCAGACACAGAGAGGCAGTGAGGATCACATCATTGATTAGTGATCAGTAATGAATACAGAACAGAAAGAGCAATGACGATGGCTACCTCCTCCAGTCGGTGTAGTAGAAGTGGTTCCTGTAGTAGACCATGCTGAATGGGTAGTTGAGGCTGGAGTGGATCACTCTTCGACCTGAACCGTCCGGGAATACACACTCTAAACGCTTTGTACCTGAAGACGAAGGTGAATCTCTATTATCTTAAGCAGGAAGGATGATGAAGTTATCTACAAGTACCTGAAAACTGTACTTGAGTACAATATTTAATAAATGAACTCAGTTACATTCCACCACTGGCAATACTAGTATTAGTAGTAATTGTAGCACCAGCAGCAGCAGCAGCAGCAGTATATAACAGGTGTATACATAGTATTTGTAGTTGCTGCTATATCGTGCTCAATCAATCTAGCAAATGACAAATTGTTGGTTAAATGGTGGTTATTGTCCATTCCATAATAATGATAACATAACCTTTTTGGGGATTTTTTTAATAATACATCACATTGTCTTTTTTGATTGATCTTCAATGCTACTGTCTTTTGAGGAGAACATTTTCTGTAAATAAAAACAGATTCAATGATTTGAAAAAACATGTATAGGAGGTGACGTTACTTTTTTAGCCTGCAGATCTTCCAAAAGTAGGACTTTGAAAAGTGAGGGGGACGTGTCAGCCCAGCGTCCAGTGACCAGAGGTCAGAGCGGGAGGAGTGTGTGTGTGTACCTGCATCGGCCCAGCAGACTTGTCTCGAAGAAGAGTCATACGTGAGAGCGTTTGGCAAACCAATCCCGTCAGACACCACCACCCTGCGGTTCTGCCCGTCCACTGATGAACTCTCGATCTTAGGAGCCTCTCGGTTCCAGTCTGTCCAGTACAGAGTGCTGCAGAGAGAGAGAACACTTAACCTCCTGTAAACGATTCCTTTATCTAGGACAAATATGGTTAGACTGTTTTCTTGCATGGACTTGTTTTGGATCTGGCTAATATAATGAACACACACGCGCAGGTACAAGAGCACAGGGCTCGAGGGACCAGCCGTCTCATGACGATGAGGTCACAGTCAGGTTACTCTGAGCAACGTGCAACCTTTGCTCTCCCAGTGCATTTTTTGTGTTTGTTTCATCTGCGTACATCAGAAAATACGGACCACATATGAAATAAATCGAATAAACTCGGTATTTCTCACTTTGTATTTTGTTGTTTGCCTAAAGCTCAGTTATCAGTGTGTGTGGGCTGTGTATGACGCCACGCTGCTTTTCATCTGTAGATGATGGTGTACATGTGGGCAGTCCACTGGGAACTACAGGTAATACACACCACATGAGCAATCAGTTTACACACACACCCTGGGCTCATGTTATTATGTGTGTTTGATGGACGTATGGCTGAGCAGATGTTGGTGTATGTTACATTTCTGTGTGTGTGTGTGTGTGTTGCTGTGTGCGGTAACATTTCTGTGTGTGTGTGTGTGTGTCGCTGTGTGCGGTTACATTTCTGTGTGTGTGTGTTGTGTGCGGTTACATTTCTGTGTGTGTGTGTTGCTGTGTGCGGTTACATTTCTGTGTGTGTGTGTGTGTGTGTGTGTGTGT